>JAEMWC010000406.1:377500-592500 GCA_016490735.1 Pachyseris speciosa
TGTAGAGAAGATTTTTTGCAAACGCTGTTTTCGCAAAGTTTATTTTTGTCTTGAAGAGGATACTTTCAAGAGTTACAACTCAAGGGCAATTTGTTCCATTTCGATCAAATTTGGACAGTTGCTAGGTTAACTTATCTTCAAGAAAAACGTGTTGGGGAATTAGATAATTCAAAACCGTTTTTCCCTGAGAGCCATTTCCATGCGGTCGCTCCGTCTTTTTTTCTAACGAATTTCAAAATGCTTTGCAACTTTGGAACGTAGTCGAATAAAAGAAAACCCCAACACGTTTTTTTAGCTTCTGAGTTCCAGACTTTGAGAAAAATATCAATTTCTCTAAATACAAAAATCACATTTAGTTGTAGCTTTCAAAAGTTGATTTACACCTTCGAGTTTAGACTCGACGGAGCATTCAGTAATTCACTTTCTCACAAAATTAATGAAATATTCGAATAGCTAGTTCAATTGGCTTTAATTTGGTATAGGGTTTATGGTATCTGGGCTGTAATAAGGAGCCGCTACAACCCTTCGATTAGAGACACCCCTGAAGGTACACGGTAACCTTAATGACAACACATTGCTGTGAAAAGATTCCTGGAAGATAACTATTTACATGTTGACTTTTAAAAGCTCAAAGTTTCCTACTTTTAGTAGTTTGATTCAAAAAATGTGAAAACGCAAAAATCGCGTCCTGCCACATCAAAGTTTACACCAAAACAGTTATGCTTGAAGAAGACTCTGTTCTTCCGCTGCAACATATTTAAAAACTTCATTTTGGGTAATTAAAAAGCTTTCATAACTGCCGTGGCCGTGAACGAAGATCCTGCTTTCTTGTAAGTTGGATCTCACAGGAGATCTAATCAACTAAACTTGAATAATGAACGATTAGAAATCGAAAGACTACTGCAAGGTTGATACAACGTAATATATTTGATAACAATATTTCGACTGGCCAAACCAGCCTTCTTTAGGTAGAGATGTTACCAAATTATAAAAACGAAATTACAACATTATATTATGGAGGATGTCGCAATACATGGGATGGGCGGAAATGACGTTTACATGCACGATAATGCAAAAAAGACATTTCTCTTGTGTTCGCAAAACTCCCAAGTACTTATATTACTCAACAATGCACTCGACGCGTTTTATTTCTTCAGTAGAAACGGGTTTGATAAAATATTCTATCGGTAACTTTTCTTTTAACTTCTTGTAAGTTCAGTAGTGTGCGCTCTCTATCTAGTAGGGATTGACGATACCACGAGGAACCACGCGGGGAAATCCATTTTCGGTCTCTTCCAAAAAGACCTTTAGGCCAAAGGTTGTCTTGTTCGCATGGGGAAAATTCTCCTGTTTTGGTTTGTTTTTTCTTTCTGTCTGTGTGCGTGTCTTCTTTAAACCCGTCACACGGTATGAGAGATTAGTAGTTGGATTTACGTTAAGGGGCTACGTCGTGAGAATTTTGTTTTTTTAGGTCAAATCTGTGCTAAAATTATTATTTTGAGCCTTTACTCATAAACAAAATGCTTCTGTAAAACTACGACGAAGGTATCAAATGAATTTTGTCAGGGAGAGCTAACCATAATAAACTTCCTGATGATTTTTGAGGACCCAGCATCAAAACTTGAAAATATTGGCCAATTTTTTTCAAGTTTCAATCGATTTGCATCCTTGCCATCCGTAGCAACAGGCGACAGGAAACAATTTTAGTAGCTTCAAATAGCCGTTTTAATAACAAAACTAGACCAATTCAATCCATGCGAAGACACCTTCTAGCTTTTCATAAAGTTGCCAAATAGCATGACATTGCCCCTTTCAGGTTTTTTTTTTCTGCAAAACACTGCGTCGTAGTTTGCGGCTTGGCCTCAAACAGTACTCAACACTAGTGACATGATTTTTATATATTCATTGTCACATATTCATCACTCATGGGTATATTACGAACCAACGAACTGACCAGCACCCAGTTGGCTTGGTAAAATTTTAGCAAACGTTGTTCCTGGTTGTCATGTAACCAACATAATATCATTTTTTCTCGAAAAAATGCTCAGTTTCGATCAAACGCTAGAGTAGCTATGGAAATAAAACAATTACTCAAGAACTGACTGATTTAACGACTTGAAAAACAGCGAATGGGATCCTAAATATATCCTGCACACTTGTGGTAACAGAAATGATCGACATATAGACTGGAAGAAGAGTTCCTATAACGTTGCTAAAAGTTAAAGAATAGATTGAAACACAATACTTGACACTTGATCTATATGGCTTTCATTTATGGATCTAATTTTAACGTTTATATACAAGAAATAGAAAAGAATGTTGTAGGTAATAATTCCCTTGAGAATGTTTTTTGGACTGATTTTAGTGAGCTCGCCGCTAAAACTAGTAATTGCAGACAAAAAGAAACATAACAAGAAAAATAAATGGATTTATAAGACAACGATTCATTTGCTAGCAGAAACCAACAATATGAAAAGGGCACTACAGACAGATTTAAAAGAAATCAAATGAAGAATGATCCTCGCAGTTGTGAACGCAATTTATGCAATTGCGAAAAGAAGCCTGAAAAAAATTCAGGACTTCAACGGGGTTTGAACCCGTGACCTCGCGATTACCGGTGCGATGCTCTAACCAACTGAGCTATGAGCCACGGACGTTGGGAGCAGGTCAATTGTGGGTTCATATGTTCCCGTGAAAGAAATGAGTGTGAATGATATATGAAATGAATCATATATGAACTGCGGAAATGAAATCAAATGAAGAATGATCCTCGCAGTTGTGAACGCAATTTATGTAATTTGATTCTGGCTTCTTTTCGCAATTGCATAAATTGCGTTCACAACTGCGAGGATCATTCTTCATTTGATTTCATTTTCATTTCTGCAGTTCATATATGATTCACTTCATATATCAGCCATATGTCAGCCACATAAAGTTGTAGTTCTTTCTATTCTTTTCTAAGTGAACAAGAGGAAGTTGATTCACCTCCTGATGATAAGGCCCGTGTGCTCGACTCTAGTTCCCTGAGGCCAGTAAGGCGGCTATCATCCTTATACCCTACGTAAAATAAGTCAATCGCAGAGAAAGACGGTAACTACATTCGTCCAGAAAAAGGACCAGGATCGCTGGAATCTTAAAAACGTGCGGCCTTTTTCCATTCTAAACGTTGCCTCAAAACTATCCTCCACAGTTATTAAACAAGGAAGCCTATGCTACCGGATCAGTTAATGCATGATATGATAACTAGTCAGAATACGTTCCGGGCAGAAATATTGGTGAAACTAATCACTCGATTCTCGATAGAACGGATTATACAAACTGATCTAAGAGTGTACTGTGCATTTTATTATCCATTGATTGTGATAAAGGCCTTGATAACAGTTTTCGTAAGATGCATGCGCCAGCAAAGAGATAGAAATATATACATGGATTAGAAACTAAACTGAAGCAGATTGATTCCGAAAACATTGTAAAAGCTCCAAGATTACGCTGGCTCACGCGAATCACGGGGAGGTAAATTGCACTTGTGTTTCTTGTGTTTGGAAATAATTCCTTATGTTATATTAAGTACTCACGGAGAATTCTAATTATTTAATTTTAGTGACGGTTTTGATAAAGAAAACATTTAGAAACCTTTCATCACGAACCTTTTTCTGTAGTTCGCACTGTCTCTAGCGAGCATGGATTGACACTACCACGAGGAGGGATACCCTTTGGTTCTCTCGAATTTGCATAAATTTACGGTAGGTTTTTTTTTTTCACAACATAAAAATCTAGAGTGCGTGGATGTCCTTGCATTTGTATTTTTCTTATCTTAATTCTGTAGCGCGCACGGTCTCTAACCAGCAGCTATTGACGAAACCGCGGGGAGCCGCGAGAAAGGCGTGCATGGGGGAATCCCCTTCCGTTCTCTAATTTGCATAACTTTACTGCACGTTTATTACAACACACAATCTAGAGAGAATGGATGTCTTTGCATTTTGTTTATCACAAAACTAAATTTCTCTCTTACAAGCGCTGTAATTCGAAAGTATAAAAAGTAAGCAAATAATAATAAAGGAAAAGCACGTTTATGAATGGTTTGCGAACAGACCTTTCCATGGTTTTTTAAACGTTTGATATTGGTCACGTGACGGAAATCTGTCGATGCTGCTGGAAAGAGTACTCTAAAATTAGTGAAAAATCGCAAAGTTATAGCTTCGCAATGTGGGGAAATTTTTACAATCCTTTGTATGGTGGGGGCAAGTTTGTGCCCTCAGGCAAACGTTTGTAAAATTTCCTGACTTTGCAGAAACATGTTTTCGCTATTTTGCAAGACTTGCCATTTTAGGAACTTTAGGGTGCTTTTGCTTTGCAGTGTCGAGAGATTTTGGCTACGCGGTCAGGATAAAAAAAGAAATAAAAAGAGAAAAAAAAAGTAAAGAAAGGTGGGAAAGTCTATTCAGCCCGTTGTACTCACAGAAGTCACACATCCATTCCTTCTCTATATAACCAGATAGCCAATTCTGCAGGGAGGTGTTGTGACGTATTGGCAAGAAATTCTCTTTGCCAACGAATACCTGTTTGTTTATTTCTGCTTATCTCCGTAATGGTGTTCGCGACTCTTTTTAGTACACTCGCACGCATCACACGACTGCATTTTTGTGGAATAAGAACAACGGCAATGAGCTATTGTTTATTTCCGCCTTTACAACATTATTTGATAAATGCTTCCCTTTTATTGTTCTGCAAAACTTGGAAATTAGCCACCCGCGCTACACCGTTACACATTTTATCACAAGAAATTATATCACGAGGTCTATCAAGTGTTTCGGCGGTACACAAATAGCGTAGGCGGTGACGTTTATTTGCACGGGCGTAAGATAATCTTTAGGGGTAACAACAATGGAATGAAGAAGCTATTGGACGGCACAGTTCAAACAACAAACAGGCGGGAAAATGAGCTAGCCAACAAGAAACTTTTTAATTTAAATATGAGTAACGGTTGTCACATTAACAAACCTGTAAAACTGTTATACCAGCCATGATCACTAAAGGGAAACATATGCTATGACGTCACCCTATCAATGGGAATCCCCTAGATTTTCTTCTTTAGATAAACACAGTAGCCTATGACGAAACCATGCGTATAATTATACCACCCCAAATTAATGAGAACCTGCTATAGTAACAGTACATTCAGGCGGTTTTGCGGGACCTACCCATTGGCCCAAATACTTTTCACCGTAATTTTTTTATCTACCACAGAGGAATTACAAACAACACTTTAAGGCCTGGTGAGTTTTTCCATTTCTACTGTTAGCATGTACAAACGGCTTTGTCTCGCTTATCTATAAGCTCCAATACATTGAACCTTAATGTATTGATCTATCTCGAAACGAATTACGAACAACTCTTCTTATATTTGCAAATATATATTTGTCCGGTTTTTGTTTGAAGCAACTACAGGTAGCTTTGCCTCGCTTATCTATGAGCTCTAACACATTTAACCTTAATCTATTGATCTATGTCTGACCGAATTAGGAACGACTCTTTTGGACCTTGTGAGTTATATGCAATTACTCTACTTTCGAACGATTACCCATTTGCTATTGCTAACAGCTGAAGGCGCCTTTGCCTCGTTTCGCTATAAGCTCCAATACATTTAACCATAGTCTAGATCTATCGGCTGAATGAATGAAGAATGAACTTTATTGACCCTCGGTTTTACATGAGGCTTGTTACGCCCCTAGCATGAATTGCTAATGACCCGAGAAATTAAGTAAGTAAATGAATACATTGATAAATAAAACTGCCTGTGTAAAATCCAAAGATCTATCTCCGAACGACTTACAAACAACTCTTTTGTCCGTTATACAATTAATCTACTTTCGAAAGTTTGCAAATTTTCTACTGCGAACAGAGTTTGGCGGCTTTGCTTCGTTTATCTATAAGCTTCAAAGTCTTTAAGCACAATCTATTGATTTCTCAGAAAACCAATTGCAAGAACACTTTTGGGCCTTATTAGTTTATAAAATAGTTTTAGGTTTGGAATACTTGTGCATTTTCAACTGCTAGAGGCTACAGGAGGCCTTGCCTGACATATCAATTCGGTTTAGTACCTTAAACCAACCTAATTTATTTATTTTTCGACCTCCTCCACAATTATGAACTATTCTTTTGGCCCCTGAAAGTGATTTAAACGTTCTAATTGCGAACACTATGCCACTTCCTTTTAGTTGAAACTTTCTTCTTTGGTTCATTCTTGACTGGCTCGTCTTTTGCACCAGCCTGTGCTCCTTCGTCTTCAACTTTGGAATATTTGGCCCCGTTGTACTTTGACATATCCACCAAGCCAAGGTAAAACTAAAATCAAAACAAATCACACGAATTAATTAAATCAACCAACCAAATGAAAAAAAGTAGCATTTTTATCCAATGCAAACGATATATTAAATATAATAAATAAATAAATAAATAAATAAATAAATAAATAAATAAACCGCCAGGGACTCCTTGGTAAGAAGCATCCTTATAAACGGGAAAAATTTAACTGGAGCGAGAAGCACAAAACGAGATATTGGTATACTTAGTTAATCTTTTTTTTTTTTTTTTATTTATTTAAAAAATTGTTTTGGGGGCATTTGCTCTAAGAGCACATAGTGCTCATCAAGAGAGCTAATATGCCCTTTACATTATTATTATTATTATTATTATTATTATTATTATTATTATTTATTATTATTATCAAAAATCATGGTCAAAGCTAAGACACAACAACGACAACAACAATAACAACAACAACAAAAAAAAAAGAAACTAAAACAATAAAATAATAAAATAAATAACCTTAGTTAATCTTAATTAGTTTCTGAAAGTAGTGGTTATTTATAAATAGCAAATCGTCCCTTGGCAGTTTTGTATCCGTTGGAAATAAGGTAAAATTGCAGTATGGCTACATGATAACCGCACATTAGCTGGAACACCGGGTTTTTTTTAGTCCGTCTCTGTTACTTGCGGCATCCTTTTTGACCTTCAGTTCTGTCGATAACAATATACTTTACTTGCACTAAAGCACAGAGAAAATGCAGTTTGCGATGGAACCAACAAATAAATACGCAAAAAAACAAACAAACAAACAAACAAATGAATAAATGTGATAATTTAAATAGAATTCATGTCTACTTGAAAACAGTTGCAATTTCAAAACGAACCTCTTCTTCGACGTACTGGATCATTCTTTGGCGAAGTTTTTCAAAAGGGGGGCGAAGTTCAGGAATTTCATGCCAGCACCTCGTCATAACACTGTACCTAAACCACACAATTTAACGAGAAAAATGTGAAGCAACTCTTAAAGTAGAGAGCTAAAAAAAGCATGTGCAAATGCTAAACTTGCAAACTAACACCATTCAATGAAAAACCCTCTCTACCTTAACTCATTGTTTTCCATTTAAAAAAAAAGAAGACCAGTTAAGTTTATCCAGTGGATAAGTCGCAATTCAAAAGATACGCCAATGGACACGCCATTTTGGGAGTTTGTCAATCTCACGCCGAGACCAAAACAGTTTTATTATAACTGAAAGTAGATCTCGTAGAGCAATGGTGGTCATTTAAGAATAAGGACTAACATACATGTAAGTTGCTCATTTTAAGGTGGCGTCATAAGAAGGCATATACTGGAATGATAGGATTCAGAAGCAGGTAGCACACCCTCATTTTCTAGGCAGTCCCAAGAAACAGCAAAAACTTACAGGGTGTCGTCGATGTGTTCGGGTTTTGGCATGCGGTAGCCCCTTTTTATTTCTTCAATTGTTTTGCCTTCTGTCCAGCCCGGGTATGGAATACCCCCTGTTATTTAATAAGTGTTAAAGTCATAAAACTTATCATATCCATGTCCATCAACTTATTTATTTGTAAATTGAGTATGAAAAGTATGGAATTCCAGGTTTGTAATAGGCCACTTTGAAAAATACCATAATACTCTTTGTTTGTCCCCAAAGTTTTGCATAAACATTGTTTTCATTTTCCCTCGGGGCCATTTTAATTCCCAAGAGAAACTGAAAACAATGATTTTGCAAAAGTTTGGGGGACAAATAAAGAGTATTATGGTATTTTTCAAAGTGACCTATTGGTTTAGTGGCCTCCGGATATCAGATAATGTACCACGCCCGAAAAATGATATCCCTTCAATCATCTTCTCGTCTTCCTTTCAAAATGAAGTTAGCAAGATCTAGCAATATTTCCTGCTTTTCGGTTTTCTTGTGTGTGAAGGTAAAGGTAAATAAACTTGATTTAGACACGGTTTAGATTTAAAGCTGCAAGCTTGTGGGGCCGTGTGGGAGAGATGAAACCGGAGTAGCCGGAGAAAAACCTTTCGGAGCAGAGTAGAGAACCAACAAACTCAGTCTACTTATGACGCCGAGTCCGGGAATCGAACCCGGGACACATGAGGGAGTTTAAGCAAAACGGTACGGCGGGCTTCAGTACGGCAACCGGAAGTAATTTTGTAAAAATATGGACTACTGCGCATGGCAGGCATTCGCGTTCAGCCGTAGCGGTAAATCCTACTACGTCGGGAGGAGTGGTTTGGAGTAGTCTCTGGTACGTGAGTTTTAAATCGCTTCTTTCTACTTTTCAACAGGCTTCTTTGATTTTTTAACCGTTTAATCGTACTGAAAAGCCTTCTTAATTCATTCAGAATGAACATTCATGTACCTTCCTTCTTTCAACCTAACAAATCTGCGTTTATTTTCAGCAGTTGTTTTATGCAGTGAAATGGCGGCGGCAAATGGCAAGAGGATTTCGTTAGTACAGCTTCGTTGTTGTATTTTTACGTCAAAAGCTGTGTTTTACTCCATTTCCAGAATTTTAAATGCTAATTTCAGACACCCTTAACATGTAGTAAGATTTGCAAGGATGTTCGGACGGTTAATCGATGTGTATTTTACTTCAAAATAATTACATTATATTCCAACGTGATTGACATGTCTTGATTCATTTCACTCGCAAGTGAATGTAAATAAAAAATCGTTTCCACACGATTTGTCAGTAGTTTTGTAATTATTGGTCTCATAGATCATACCGGGAGTCTTGGCCGCTGTTTAATATAGTACTGAACCAGTAGGGGTGTGAATATCAAAATTATAATTTTAAGCCTTTTATTTTCTTCTTTCGCGTTGCTGTTCTAGACTGCAAAATCAGTTCTAATCCTATTTGAAAATATCAATGCGAGACGTTTCTCAACGCCTCCGCAGAAACCCTCGCCAAAACAAAATAAAGTGAAATTCCTTGCTCCTTTGAAGGAATTTATTCTCCAAGTTACAGTAACTGGTGAACGCTGTAAGAAACTAACTCGAATGAAACCTCACAGCCGTACTGTCTTTGATTTCGCGCTGCTTAAACTTGAACTTTAAAGGGCTACGGCAACGTACTCAGCCGAGACCTCCTCGGCCGCGACAGCCGTAGTATCGCCCGCCGTAGCGATTTGCTTAAACTCCCTATTGGTGGAAGGCAACCGCTCTCACCACTGCGCCAACCCTGTGTGATGAAACAATTCTTCCGATTGCGCTTGTTGCATATAGGATTTTTGACCGTTTAATATTTTTTATGCACGTTATCGTTCGCCGACGAACGATAACTTTCCGTGCTTGGTGTATGAAGAGAATTAACTGTCTTACCAACAACCCAAGTCACATCCTGAAATAAAGCAGTTTCCTGACTAGAACCGTTTAAATAAAGTGATTGAAACGTTCCTTTGCAATTTCGGGTAAACCTTGTTCTCATGGAATTGCTGAAAGCGAGGGAATGCAGGTGAAAGACAACAACTTGTACCCAAGTTTGGTCAGTGACATCAACCTCTTGCGCCATTACTGTTGCTGACCGCAAACCGCTCTCAGCTTGAATTCTCCAGCCACAGCATACCAAAAACTTAAGTTTTGCCCTAGTTGATGTCACAACTCCTTAGGAAGTCAACTGTCAATCGACGAACAAGTATTGATAGCAAGGGCTCTCTATGGTCTTAAAAACGGTATGTAGTTATAATCACTTTCTGTCGATTTGAACGTTACCAAATAGCTCTATAACAAGGACCTTCAGAACGATGAAAAAATGTTAAAGGGTTTACGCCAACTTGTTGGATATCTATAATATCATATCCAACGCACGCTCTTGAAAGAATTTTACATGTGACAGCCTTATTAATGATCACTCTAATTTGCGCACTTGTTCTCACGTATACTTCCCTCATAAGCCCACAAAATGTCGAATCAGAATCAATATGACCATCTAACAATATTGTTTCAGAGGTTATTTAGCAGGTGTCCATGTATCCGTGAGCCATGGCCATTGTTGAGCTCAGTCTGCACCCTTACAAAAACATACTATGACTATCGTCAGCCGTCGTCGTTAGTCGGCGTCATCTGTGGTGAGCGGTCGTCGTCGTCGTGGTGACCCTTGCGCAAGAAACTTTTAAACAGAGCAACTCTGTTTACAGTAAGAAAGGAAGGCGAGTTTCTTGCACAAGGGTCACCACATCAGAATGTCGCTACGTTCCGTCATTACCACTCCTCATTGACTCAAGTGTCACTTACAATGCCATGCCAAAATTAACATTTGCTTCTGCAAGCTGACTATTTAAGTAGCCTCGGAAGATAAATCTTGTAAGCTAATTAGTGACGACAAGACACCATTTGACTTAAGTTCAATTCACTTCTTCGATACCATTGTGTGTAATTTTGTTCCTTCGTTTCATAATTTCCACGTGAGTTGTCGGTATTTACAGAGTACTACCGATTTCTTAGGAAGCTAATGCCTATAATTATTATTAAGCGGTCTGTACGATATTTGCGTTTTTACTATGTTAGTAACAACCATAGGACTACTCACCGATGGTGAAGATCTCATAGAGAACAATTCCGTAGGACCATCTGTGGATTAGAAATATAGACAAATATAATGTAAACACTGCAATTTCACAAAATTAATAAAAACAACAACAACAAAATGATAAAAATACAGTTTTCAAACAGAGTATGGACATAAAGCACTGTAATATCGAAAATTCGAAAGGTGAAAAGCAAATGAAAATACATCTTTTGCTATGCTTTTAGGTGGTTCAAACATTTGAGTCATTGGAGGAAACCCTATAATATATTACCATTGAAACCAAAGCAATCGCGAGCAATGTCTTTCTTTAGGTGTACTACTTACTGAGTCACGGCGCTTCGAATTGAAAAAAACAACAAGAACAACAACAACAACAAAAACAAAACTAAACAAAACAAAAAAAAAACATATTGTGTTATATGTTTAGGGTTACTTTTACTAGGCTCAAACTGGTGAATAGCATGAATTAATGTCGTTTCCCCTTATAATTATATTTTTTTAAACAATCCTATATTCAACTTTTATCTATTTATAAGGAGACCAATTGTTGATGGTTTCTTCTAATGGCGAGTGATTGAACTAAACAAAATGGCTGAGTTTCACTTACACATCGCTTTGGCTGGTGAGGGCTGCAGGGTTTCCGTACAGTATTTCAGGTGCCGTCCATTTCACTGGAATGCAACCCTGCAAACGTAATCAGTAATAAAAGTATGACTATAACGCTACAGATACTGGCATATTTACAGCAAGCTCGCACAACATTAATTGCCTAAAAACTATGTACTTCTAGAACAAAGGCTTAACTAAACAAAGTAATTCATCAATATGTCTTCTAGTGACCGTAGCATGCAGCAGCAATGGTACCAATTACGGAAGCAGTGGCGGTAATAGTGGGAGTGGTAGTAGTTGTTGTAGGACACTAATGGCGGTGCTAATGGTAGAGATAGAACCGTATAATGGCAGTGGCATTGGTGGTAACAAGGGTACAAGTAGAAGTGGTTGAAGCGATAGTGGTAGAGGTTGGGATTTGAAGGGTAGTTCCAGCACCCGGCGAATAGCCTGAATTCTGGCTGGCTGTATATTTATTGTGGTCTCACTCGCTCAGAAGCCCTTCAAGCTAATCCAGCCAGGCCGACCACATGCTGGCAGAGATAGACCACTACACCGGGGAATACGTCCCCTACTCTTTTCGAACAGCGTTCTTTAACGTCCCACAGATTATTAGGAATGAGTGTTGTGAGACGGGGCTTACGGTTTATCATCCTTATCCGAGAGGACTAGGCAGCACTTTCTCCTCAATAGTGGTTGAGGTTGTGAGATTGGTATTGGGATAGTGTTACACAGTGGAAGTTCCAGTGGTAGTCCCAAAAGTAATTGTAGTGACAGTTGTACAGCAGTGCGACAAAAGCAGAACCAGTAGCAGTGGTATTGGTAGTGGTACTGTGGTAGCAGAGGTTCTGCATAGTAGTGGTAGTGATTAAGGCAGTCAGGTATTGGTAGTGATTAAGGCAGTCAGGTGTTGGTAGTGATAATGGCAGTCAGGTGTTGGTAGTGGCATTGGCAGTGTCGGTCAGGGTAGTGATATTAGGGACTTTAAGCAAATCGCTACGGCGACCTATGCTACGGCGGCCGGAAGTAAAAAAGCCCAGAAATGAAGCAGTGCGCATGCTTGGAAATGAGCTTTCGCCGTAGCGCTAAATCCTGCAACGTGAAGAACTGCCTTCTGGCGTAGTCGATACTACGTGAGTATAAAAGTCGACTCTCCTCCTATTCTTTGCGGTCACTAGTTTTAAAAACTAACATAGATTGTTTTTCACTTTATCAAGAAAGTATTTGAAGCTTCTGGTTTTCCAGTAAATACGTTTTCCCTGCGTTTTCTCGTAAAAGATTTCTATCGTCAGCAGACTGTGCCATGCATAAACATGGCCGCGGAAATACTGCCAGAAAAAACAAAGGCTAGACGAAAACCGTAAGTACGACTGTTAGCAATAAAGCTAATGAAATGTCACTGAAGGTTGTTTACGCAAGAATAAAATATCTGAAACGTTGAATTTGTTGATTTCTTGTTAAATACGGCACATAAGAAGAAAAATCACTTGCAGCGAACTCCGATCTTCAATTGTAGTTTTCTGTTTTGTGTAGAAATCGCCCTCCGATGATGTTTTCTATTAATATTCTTCTTGGCAAACGAAAGATTGGAATTTAAGTACAGAGGGAAATTGGTTTCTATTTTCAGTGTTTTTGGTTCGTTCTAGATAATCTCGTCCGCTGTGGCAAATTAAGTTTTACAGGATAAAGCAGTACTGAATTCTTCGTCTGAAGTGAAGCCCATATTTTTCTTTCATGTGACAACTACGTTGTTTTATGTATTCGCTTCTCCAAAGGAGGTCATAACAGCGAAAGCAAGTGAGCCGTAGTCACTGCTTGCTTAAAGTTGAAATTTGGAGGGCTACGGTGACGTACTCTCCCGAGGACTCCGCATCCACGACCGCCGTAGTAGAGGTCGCCGTAGCGATTTGCTTAAAGTCCCTAATGGTAGTGGTACTGTAGTAGTAGGGGTAGTGCATGGTAGTGTTAGAGGTAGTGGTCATGGCAGTCAGGTGTTGGTACTGGCATTAGCAGTGGTGGTGAAATAGTTTTACAGCAGCAGGGGAAAATGGCAATGTGCGTGAGATGCCCTTTGAACAACAAATAAAATAATAAAAAGGAATGAGCGTGTGGTGTAAGTGGCAGTGGAAGTGACATAAATTATGTTGGCAGCAGTAGAGGAAAGGGTAATGGTACTGGCACTGGTAATGGTAAAGTAATGGAACTGGCATTGGCAGTGCTAATACCCGCGACAGACCCGACGAATGAATGAAGCCAAAGCATTATGTTTATGCTACATGATTAAAATTAGAAAAATCCTACATGTACCTTTTTGGCATTTCTGTGGCCATACTTAAAGTTTTGGTTGGCCAAGCCAAAATCAGTGATTTTACAAACACAGTTTCGGTCCAGTAGGATGTTTCTTGCTGCCAAGTCTCGGTGGATGATCTACAAACGGTTAAATAATAGCAGGCATATTTCAGTTCAAAACATCCCTCAAAGGAGACTTATTAATACCTCAAGCAATGTAACAGCTATTAAAGAACATTCCAAAATGTATGTCAGTCTGCTGCCATGTTCAGGTTAGGCTGAGTCCACCTGCAAAAACATGTACTTGGGTACCAGATCCTGTAAGAATGGTCAAGTGTACATGGATGGAATTCTCTATGAATACTTAATGTACTACTAGAGCAACTACCTCATTATTATAATTATTACTGAATCAGGCAATTTAACATTTACCAACAATGCACCCTGTTAATAATGGCAGGCTTATGAATTGCATATCTTTTTTATAGGAGGTGGAAGGTTCAGGAGCTAAGCAGTTCACACCTGCTTCTCCCTTCCTAACACTATACCAGAATTCATTTTTTATGAATAATACATGCATATTTAAAACTGAGAAGATGACACTTGCTACTTGGGTTGAAAAACAAGAATTGGGGCCGAGTCATTCAAAGGATGGTTATGCTAATATTAATCCTGCTGAAGTTGACTACGATAACTTATAGGTTTGGTTCAAAGTTAATGCAGAATGCTCATTGGGTTTCCAAGATCCTGAGGAACACAGCAAAAACTATTCCTCACAATCATGATCTTCATAAAAACTTTAGACTTTTATTGTATACTTTACAAAGAATCAATTTTGCTCGGCAGAAGTACTTTATTAATCCCATAGTATACATTAATTTTTCAGTTCTCCACATACCCCTTTCGATCCAAGGAACACCATCCCAGTTGCAATCTGTCTGGCGAATGAGACAAAGTCATATGTACCTAGCTCCAAAGCTTCACCCTCTCCGCGATGATACTTGTCTTCAATTCCTCGGCTTTTTCTCAAATACCCCAGCAAATCTCCACAGGGTAAGTACTCCATGACCAGAATTGGATGAACTGTGTAGATACAAAAAAAAGGTAATTTATCTTACTTGACATAGATTTATCCTCCAGAAACCAGATTACACATTTACTTAAATGTAGGTTCACCTAGGCATTCTCCCCATCAGTTGTCAACAAGCCACTTTATAATGCACAAGCTGAAGGATGTTTTGTTTTAACCACTGTGAAGGCAATTAGAAAACTACTTTGTATGTACTTTGTTGACATTTTGATGTTTAGGCAACGCTGGGGCCGACAATGTGCCACAACTGAAAGATTTCTAAATTTGCATTTCATGTGTGTAAACTGTGGGCATAAATGACCCTTTCTAAGAAGAATGTTTAATTCTTAAGCTAAAACTCAATAAATAACTGTTTGGATGTGTCTCCTTCCCTTAATTAGACTCTAGCAAGATGTAAACCAAACAAGAACTTACTGCGTGTTGTAACGCATCCAATGAATGTGATGATGTTAGGCTGAGATTGTTCTTCCAGTTTTTTTCCCAGTTCAATCTCCCTCATCAGAGCTTTTCTTCCTTCTGCCCCAGAGGTGGCTGTGATGCAGAAGATCAGAGTACAATAAATACCACGCAAAACTTAACACAAAGTAAGTGAGGTGATGTGCCTGCCCAATTCAACACCTTCAAAACGTCATACAGTTCATAAGTTGTTCACCAATAATTGGGCATTTGTTTGATTTCACTGAAGGCACCGAAGGGTAACTTAACTCTCCTTAAGGGTAACTTAATTTCCTTAAATAATCCAGAGAATCTCTTTTTTCCCTTAATTGTCTGATGGCAATGTGCAAACTCTGCAAGACACACACGCCATATTGGAAGAACTGATTTATTTGGGTCACGTGATACAATGTAGGTCCGCACTGCGTGCGTGCGTAGGTATGGATACTACATCCCTCCCCAACTTAAACAAAGCCTGTAACTAGCAAAGTTCTGGCACAGTTCTATCAAAGTCAATCCGGTAAACAAAACTAAATAAACAGCTAATAGTGTCCAAGTCATGTTAATACATAGTCCTTCAAGTGTGATGGTTGTCGCCTTTCCCGTCTGGGTCTTGTCATTGCTGGCTTGTTCTCTTGCTGATCCTGCTCTGTTCCTTGGTCTGGTCCAGTTTCTTGTTCTGGTATTATCTCTGCACTGGGTGACTCCTGTGGCTTCTCTGAAATTGCTGTTGCGTCTGGTGGGTCAGGTGGTATATTGGGCAGAGTCACTTTTTCCAGGATCTTAGGGTCTGGAACTGTCTGTGGTGCTTTTGCTTCCTCACTCCTCTCTGGTTCATCAGTGGTGTTGATTACTGCATTTGCTAGCTTGAACTGGCTGGCATCTCGACAAACTGTTCGTCCGTCTGTCACGCGTCTGGCTGTTATTTGTGAACCACGAATGCTGCACACTACATAGAAGACAGGTTCAAAGGGTGTACTCCACTTGTTCTTCTTGGGTTGCTTGACAAGTACATAATCTCCTAGTAGCAGATTATTCTCTCTGGTCTTTCTACCTTCTCTTTGGTGCTTCATTTTCTGCTTGTACTCGGCGTCTCTGCGGTCTATGACGTCATCTTCCTCGTTTCTCTGCGGTTCAGGTTCAATGTAATCCAGCTTCGTTCTCGCCGATGTTCCTTTAAGGGCTTCATAAGGTGCAACTCCTGTAGCTGGATGTGGTGTTGATCTGTAGGCGGTAAGCATGTCTTGAATCGCGTTTCTTCTCTCAAGACGGTTTTTGCCTTGTAGACTTGCAATTTGTTCGGTCTTGTTCAGGGTTTGCATGAATCTCTCTACTTCTCCATTCGCTCGGGGGTGGAGGGGTGTCACTCTGTGATGCTGAAAGCCTTCTTGTTCAGCAAACTCATTGAACTCTTTAGAATTGAATGGTGGCCCGTTGTCACTTTCAATCCTCCTCGGTGTTCCGTAGGTGGCGAAGATGTGCTTTAATCTCTCCTTGTTGGTCTGGAAGTCTGTTGACGATACTGTCTCTACCACTGGATATCTGGTTCTTTTGTCGATAAGAACGAGGTTGTAGTGCCCGTCTGGATACGGTCCACTGTGGTCGATCGATACCACGTCCCACGGACGGTTTGGTATGCTGGTCACCTTGATAGGCTCCTCTCGGTTGCCTTTGGTAGCCACTTGACACTCATAACACTGATCGATGGCTGTGTCGATCAGTTGGTTCATCAGCGGGAACCAATACTTGTCCCTCAGCATCTGTTTTGTCTTGGTCTTCCCAAGGTGTCCCAGGCTGTGACCGATCTTTACCACTTTCTTCTGAAGCGCTTGTGGTAGGACAATTCGGTTTTCTCTGAAGATGAGTCCACCTGCAATGGATAGCTCTTGTCTGACGTGCTGAAAGGGTTCCAGGTCCTTGTCTCTTTTGTGCTTCTCCCAGTCGCCTTTAGTGATTCTCTTTGCTAATCGCTGCATGACCTCATCTTTTTGAGTTTCCTCTCTGATTCGTGTAATCACCACGGCGTGCTCTGCATTCATGTTCCATCTGATTATCTTCTCGGTTCTGTCATCTCCTGTCTCGGGCAGAGGGTGTCTGGAGAGGAAGTCTAAAGGGTCTGCTTCGTCCTTTCCTGGCTCGTACACTAATTCATAGTCTACGTCTTGCATTTCCATGATCCACTTCTCTATTCTTGGTGGTATTTTGGCCTTTACTTTGTTGAACAAAGGTACCAGTGGCTTGTGGGCGGTCACGATTCTGAATCTTGGTGCTCCGAGCAGGTAAATTCTCAGTCTCTCCTTGGCCCATTTGATTGCCAAGGCATCTTTCTCAGTTTGACTGTACCTCTTCTCGGTTTCTGTCATTGTTCGGCTGATGAAGTGCACCGGTTGTATGCCTCTGTCTGTCTTTTGGAGCAGGGCTGCTGATAGGCCTTCATTGAAGCTTGCCTCTGTACGGAGGATTATGGGTTTGCTTGGGTCAAAGAATGCCATGGTCTTGTCACTTGAGATCTCTTCTTGTATCTTCCTGAATGCTCCCTCCTCTTGTTTGCCCCAGTGGAACTTGGTTTCTTTCCTGGTTAGCTGGTAGAGTGGTGCTGCTATGGCTGCATAGTTCTTGATGAAGTTGTCCAGGTAACCTGCCATTCCAAGGAAGCTTCGCACTGCCTCTTTGCTTTCAGGTACTCCACTCTCTTTGATTGCTCTCACTTTGTCAGGTGATGGCCTCAGTCCATCTTTGGTGAAGACATGTCCAAAGAACTCAATCTCTTCCTTTCCGAATTGGCACTTTTCTCTGTTAAACGTGATTCCACGGTCTCTTGCTCGCTTGAGGACGGTCTCCAGTACTTCATTGTGTTCTGTCTGGTCTCTTCCACCCAGGAGAATGTCATCTCTTTGGTTTAAGCAATGCGGGATGTCTCCGAAGATTCTGAACATGGCCTCATCGAAGACGTCTTGTGATGATTTCGCTCCGAACACCAGTCGTTGGGGTCTGTAGTTTCCCCAAGGCGTACTGAATGTTGCTACTTGTCTTGTGGAAGGGTCTAAAGCAAGCTGGTGGTAACCTTGCCTGAGGTCTAGTTTTGTGAAGATTTTGCAATCGTGTAGGCGGTAGATGAAGTCTTCTACTCTTGGTGACTGAACACATCGGCTTCGCTTCATGGACTGGTTTGGAATCCTCATGTCGATGCTTGCTCTGATCATGTGGGATGCTAATTCTTCATTCTTTACATCTGTGAACTTTGGTTTGGGTTGGACCACGAGTGGTGAACACCATGTGATTGCTTCTCCGTCTGGAACTTTCTCAAATATCTCCTCCTTCACTCCTTGGTCGAGCCAATCTCTAAGTGGTTTCTGGAGGTGGTATGGTACAGGGCGTGGTTTCTGAGCTACAGGTACTGCGTCTGGTTCCATTTCTAGCTTGACTTCAATCTTCTTGCCTGTGCTCTTCTCACGAAAACAACCGATCCCCTGAAATACGTCGCTGTATTCACTCACTAGCGCTTCAATGCTGTCATCTGATGTCTTTGCAGTTTTGACTCTCAGTTCATTTGCTTCTTTGAGTTTCCCTTCTGGGTCGATTTTGAGCATGCCGAGCTCTAACAATGTTCCCTTGCTAAGAAGTGGCGGAGAGTCCATCTTCCCTTCGATGACAAGAAACTTGCTCTGTGCGCCTCGATTCTGGTTCCGCAGTGTTGCTGTAAACTCGCCTTTAACTATCAGGTCTGATTGTAGTGTCTTGAGTGTGTCCCTGCTTGGTTCTAGTTCCTTAATCTCCTTTGATCTGTGTTTGAGGGCATTGAATTGGTATTCATCCATTACATTTGCACTTGCCCCGCTGTCAGGTTCAACAAAGGCGTCAATGTCTCCAATACGGATTAGCACAGTGTCTTGATTTGGACCTGACCTTATCTTCTTCACTCGGTGTAGGTGTTGTGCTGTCTCCTGAAGGTAGATGTAATCGTCATCCGATTCACTGCTTGATTCTTCAGCCTCTGTTGTTTTCTTGATTCGCCCTCTTCTAGTTTCTTTAGATTCTTCTTGAATTTGGGTACTGACTCTGCAACACGATGCAAAATGATTGTACTTGCCACATTTTAAACACTGTTTCCCGTATGCTGGACAGTTTCGACCTGGAGGGTGTGCTCCTGTCTTCCCACAGTAACCACAGCCTTTGCCTCTCTCTTCTTTCTTGTCTCGTGGCTTCCTGGGGAGTGGTGGCGGTTTCTTCGGTTTTCTTTTCCCGTCCCACTTTCCATTCTTCTGAAAATCTCTTGGTCGGCGCTCAACTTTCGATATCTTGAAATCTTCTTTCATATCCTTGACTTGCTGGTTGATATCTTGGCGCTGGCTAGCTTCTTCTAGAAATCGGTCGAGATTCCATTTCTTCTGAATACTTCTCTTCACAAGGTCGTTGTCTTTGACGGTTTGTATCAAGTGTTCCAGGATTCTGTCATCGGTTTGTTCGCCAAATTCGCAATCCTTTGATTTTTCGCGTAACCGCGCCGCGTATGTGACGACACTCTCCCCTTCAGCTGGTCTTTGTTTGCTGAATGTGTATCTCCCGTGGTGTTTGTTTTTCTTCGGCAGGAAATAATTATCCAATTTTCTTTTGAGTCGCTTGTATTCATCGTCCCCAACCACCGGTGCGGTGTCAGGCAGGTTGCGAGCGAGTTTCTTGATCTCCTTGCCGCCGTAGATTTTCAGGGCGCTCACGCGGTCGGTTATCTCAACGATTTCAAAGTACGACGTTTCATCTTCGAAATCTTCCAGCCATTCTTGCCACGCTCTCCCAATCTCCAATGGGTTCTCTGGGATCTTGAATGGTTCAATTTTAAGTGATTTTCCCACATTGAATACTCTTATTTGTGTCGGATTGTTCGCGTTTCCTTCACCTCCACCTTGGTTTGCCTCGTCCGGCGGTGGCATATTTCTGATCGGCGCGTGGTCGCGAGGTTTTCTTCTGTTTTCTTGCTTTCTTCTTATTGTCTTCTTTTAAATTTTCGGTCTCTTAGTACTTGGGTTCGGTCTCTTGGATTTGGCCGATTTTCTCTTTCAAGTTTTCGGTTTTCTTCTCAATAATCCGCGAATCCTCGTCGCCAATGTGCAAACTCTGCAAGACACACACGCCATATTGGAAGAACTGATTTATTTGGGTCACGTGATACAATGTAGGTCCGCACTGCGTGCGTGCGTAGGTATGGATACTACAGGCAACAATTTTACAATGGTTATAATTGATAAAGAAATTATTTCATGCATGGCCATTGTTTATTATAAATATGATAATTTATTATTAATAAAAACCAGTGGTTCAAAATTCTTACGTGTAAAGCACTTTGCCGCGATAACCTGTCTACCATGTCCTCGACCTGGTTCCTTCAAACTTCCTTTCCAGACTACTCCAAACGCCCCTGAGCCAATAACCTCTCGCAGCACTATACGGTCACGTGAAACCTCCCATTTATCCACTTCATGATCCAGCTCTTCCAGCTCATATCCTTGCTCTTCATCAGGACTGAATCATATTAAAAAAAAATGTTATTTGAATTCAAGATTGCAAAGACACTGTGCTTACGGTATGTCAATCGTTACAATTGACTGTCTCAAAAATTGCATCAAATAAGACACACTTTCATTTCGTTTATTTAAGGCCAATTACGAACGTACAACAGACCAAGAGAATTTGCGCTTGGAAGGACACTATGACTGCATTGAAGACCATTTTGGTCAGGTTCTTGTTGAGTTTTCTTTTGAATCTAATGGGTTTGACTTGTCAAAACTAGGAACCCACAGATTGTTTGTAAGTTTTTATTCCCCTCCTTTCTCTTTTGTCTTGTATTTTGATTCATACGCACATTTTACCTGGCATTATTACATGTATTTAAGACCTGGAACATTTATCAGATTCGATGGTTTGGCCTTAAATCCAGAGCGCATTTAACCTTTGGACAGCGTTAAGCAAAGGCAGTCTGTGCTCTACCCACAGAACATCTTTAAAAGCAGATAACATACATAAATTCTTTCACTTACTTGAAGACCTTGGCTGTGTCTACAAAAAAAAAACAAAACAAAAAAAAGGCTAAAGACATAGGTAAATGAATCGAAATTGTTGACGAGCCTGTCATAAGCTGTTTGATTTTAACTTAATTATTTGTCCAATACTGATATTGAATTAAGGAACCTAAACATTAAGCGTAAGTTTCAACAACCATTCCTTGTGTTACTGTAATGGCGAGTGTTCCAAGGCAAAACACTGTTATTTTTACCGCAGTTCACTGCTCAAAAGCCACCTAAACTGCCATTTGAAATTCACAGCTCGCCATACCCATCATGCGACGTTTGCAGATGTACCATATGACAAGTGCAGCGATGATGACAGGAGACAGAGGACCAACAGCGTAATACCACTCAAATATCTTCCCTTCAGTGGAAGCTGTAAAGATATAAGACGTTACTAAGACACAAGACATAAGACATTATAGCCTCTACACAAGTTAATCACCTACATACAACCTGTATACACTGTATTGTATATTTTGAGATTGGTACATTGCAGGTCATCCATAATTTTAAGGACGTTTGCGCTAATTGTTCATACGCATCTAAACTGCGCAGGTAACGCAACAGTATTATGTCACGTATTAGTCACGATTGACTTGTCCCCAACTAAACAAACAAGGCGCCCCAAACTTCACACCAATTTTTCTTGTTTAGATCGCCGGTGACCCCTACCTTTTTTTACATGAACCATTCACTCTAGTTATTTTCTCTAGCAAAACTGATGAAATGAAAAAATTCTCACTGTAAGAACTTACATTTTTTTAAATTTTCTTCTGTTGTGCCATCAAATTCTGGAAGTGATTAAAACAGTAGCACTTATGAGGACGCTCGTTAAGGATTAGATTCAATGTTTACGACATCCCTAATGGTGTGAAATTATTAAAAATATCCACTCCTTAAGATCTATGTATAGAAATCTTAACCCAACCAGTTTATTTCTATGATTTTTGATGGCTATATTATGATGGCCGATTTATCGCAAATAGGGCATTTTCCAGTGCCCTTTCCTCCCAAACAAAGTCGGTGACCCCCATTTATTTTTTAATTTTGGAATAAGTAACTCATATTCTAACTCTAGGCGAGAAGTGAAAAAATTCCACTGTGGGAAGATTTTCGTGCAAACGTCCTTAAGCAGTGTTCAAATAAAACAGAAACAGAGAATGTCTGATTTTAAATGAAACCCCGGCTTCGTGTAAATGGTTGAAGACTATACAGGTGGTTGTCTACACTGGAAGGAGTGCCGTTAATTAGTTGGTCAGAGCACCCTTTATTGTTAAAGACTTCTCTTAATTATTGGATATGTGAACACATCTCTCCTATATTGACTTAATGACTTACTACTGAACCATTGTCAACACATGAAACAATACAACTGTTTTCCTTAACGTACATTTGCAATGTAACAAGCTGTGGGAACTGCTCCTGTCTTTAATGAACATGAAACTAAAACGGTTTTCCAACAAACACTATCTCACCTCTCACTCTGATCTCAACAGTGGATGACGCAGAACCTGCTTTGTTGTGTGCCTCACAAGAATAATTACCGCTGTCATCGGTGTCAACGTTTTCAATAACAAGAGTGCTCATCTTGTCATCATTCGTTATAAGAGCTTTTGATATAACTGGGCCATCGTCTTTCTTCCACTTGATCTCTGACGTAGATTCACTGACTTTGCAAGTCAGTTTGAGCTTATCATCTTTCATCAATGTGGGGTGTGGGTTGGGACTAACTTCGGCGGTGGGTTTTTCTGCAGTTTGGATTTACATGATAACAGATAGATATAGAGAACTGAGAGAATTAATGCCATTTAACCACAATTTATTGAAAAGTAGTATATTACGATTCATAAACATGACAATTACATTTGAGACTGATCGACATAACTTAGAGGAAATTGAACAAGACTCATTAAAGATTACCTAACACATGAACTGTGACAGTTGAAACTGCTGAGTTGGCTTTGTTTGTTGCAGTGCACCTGTAAACTCCTTCCATTCCTTTTGTTGCATTTTGCAGCTGAAGGACAGATCCTTCCTCAGTAATGCTCACACTGGCACCTGAAGGAACGTCTCCACCCTCAAATGCCCAGGTTATTTTTGGCTTTGGAACACCAGTGGCATTGCAGCTAATGCTGGTACCTTGGTCCTCAAGAACCGTTACATTATTTGGAGACACAGAAACCTGAGGGGAGACTAAGTAACCAGAACAGAATTCACCAGTCAATAACTAGCATAGCATTCACAACTGCCTTAAAATATGCGGTGTAAAATTGCCTGATGAGCTCAGATTTACATCACTGGGTAACAACTCCATCAAGAGGCGTGAACATACAGAATGTTCTTGAATTGCAGTCAAAGGAGGAATGACAGCTTAAAATGTGAAATAATTCCATCAAATTCCATCATGGAACCCCATGGAATTTGTGTGGAGTGTCCATGGAATTCCATGCAGTCCCATGGGATTCCATGAAGTGTCCATGGAACTCCATGGAGTGTCCATGGAACTCCATATAATTCCATGGAGTGTCTGAGGATCTCCATGCATATGGAATTCCATGGAGTGATGGAAGGGTTCCACGGAATTCCAAGTCATGTTATGGAGCATATCTGGACTTCTCTGGAATTGCATGTATGAATTTGACTGTCCAAGAAGTCCCATTAAAATTTAATAGATGCGTTAAACGGTATTCAGAATCAATTATTATCTTAGTATCTTGGATGCTTTTCGATGTAGCAGTTGTTCGCAAAGCCCAGAAATTAAATGGCTTAGGTTATCACACATGAATTGACAATAAGAGTGTTCAAATAAGATTGTTGAAATTTTATGGAGGACGAAATGGGTAGGTTACAATCTTGATGATGGAATGTAATGCAAAGCTTAAAGAAAATCATATTGACGGACTTTTACTTTAAGAAAACGTGACTAAATTTCAGTTGTCTTTTCATGTATTTTAAAAGCTTAAGGCATGCAGTTTATGAAAACTCCTTCGAATCAAAAGAACTTGTAAAACACCGCACTCAATCTACCGAACTTACCAATTGAATTTTGTGTGTGGCCTCAAATTATGCCCGAGCAATTAAGCATTCCGTGTTTATTACTTAGCTTTGAGCAATTGCCATATAGTATTTAACGTTTTTAAAGGAATCATCGTCAAAAAACCAAACTTCAACCATCATAAAAAAATTCAGTCGTTGTTCTAGCTTAGAAATGACAGTTTTGGTTCATATTCTTCTCCCAAGCGTAGATACGGCCTTTTGTTCCAGTGCATTCGGGCCTTCCCGCCATTAGTGACTTTAAGCATCGACGACGAGAACGGCAACAGCGACGGAAAAACCGAGAAAATACTGGGGAGAGAACGTGGTTGTGGAGTGAACTTGAAAGCAGTTAAGCAGCCGCCGAAGACGCCAACTTCTCTCGAGATATTCCTTCGCGTTCAGCCATTTTAATGATGATATGACCGATGTAGATTTTTTACTGTTGTACAAATTGAATACGTCAACAAATCAGTGCTGGAAAACGACAAGTGTTTATCGGAAATTAGATATCACATTTTTAGCCGAGGTAATGTAATAAAATAAATAAAATAAAATAATATAAAAATCACCAATATATTACCTAGAAGTAGCGACTAGATTAACTTGAACTCAATTGAAATGTTCTGCATCGAAGGCCGGGATTTTCGAAAAACGCTTTAGCAGTACTAGCATGCATGTCAATTTCCATATCTTTACATCTAGGAATTTGAACTGAAAACTACGATATGATAGAGAATTTTGGACGTTAGTTTTGAGGAAAACTGATGACTAGTTATTTTTCTAGGCCAGGTTTAGTGTAAATTAACAGCTCTAGTATGTCTTATTTCAAATGTGAAAAAGTAATGCTAGAGAGAACTGTCGATAAACAGTGTGAGACTCGCAAATCATTTCTAATTTCGGAGGCATTGGCGCTAGCTTTTTGTTTTGAGACAGCCGACTGATGAAAGTTTTTAAGCTTCTAGTTTGGGAAGAAAATCAGGCAACAACTCAATGATTCTATTCCTTGCTATCTTAAGGTATCAATCTATATTAAAATTATCAATTTGGGGGCAAAAATAGAGCTAAAATATGTGAAATGCTACTCACGTTTTCACTCAACGCCAAACCAAGCTTTCTCACGTCGGGCCCCGAAGCAGAACATCAAGATATTTCGCGCCAGACATGCGCAATGCGACATTTGGGTTTTCCCTCACAGTTGCCATTCCCGTTGTCAATGCTCAAAGTCCCTATTTTCAACATCTCGAGGGCATTGCATGCTGGGAAATATTGAAAATTTTTCACAGCACAAGTTCCTTCCCCCAATTCTTTCACATACAGCCACTCTGACATAACGCCAAAAATTCCTGCTTGTGGTCATCTTCAGTGCTCACAAATTCCAAAATATGTGGCAGTAGGTCGAGAAATTCATCAATAGTCGAGTCCCAAAGGTTCTAAGTGTCCGACTGGACAAATTCCCAGTTCGTCGAGTAACAAACCAAATTCGACAACAAAGTACATAACCTTGCTCGATTCTTTGAGAAAGTGGACCCTTAGCTACCGTCACGCTTAACGATGCTCATCAGGCAGCCACTAAAGATGAAAAATGGCTGTAAACTTAGCAAAAATCACAAGCAAACCGAACTTGGGCTGTTCTTGTAGCTCCACGTATGAAAAATAGCTACGTCAGAATGACATTTTCAGAAACCTTGAGCCGCCAGTGCCTTAGGACAGCTCCCTTTTCCATTGTAGTTTGAAATAAAGAGTAACGAAATGCTATGGATCGTTTATAGGTGGAAAATCACTCCGAAAACGTAAAAACGGCTGGGCGCCAATGGGTTAAAATGTGCACATTATTCCATATTATCCACTGAGTTGCAAAAGACAAAGGTTAGGTACTACTAAAAAACAACCTCGTGTCCACAAATTGCTGTATAATCAATACAGTATCTAAAAAAGCAAAAAATTCTAATTATGCCGATAAAATGAAAGCCCATACATCTGTAGTTGCCGGTCACTTCAGGCCACTCCTACCACAGAATTCTATAGTCGCGTCATGTTAGTGTTCACTATAACAGACCTTTTTAGCTTGTAGATTTTGTGTTCTCAATGTAGACCACGTGATGTTACCCTAGAGAACTGTTTCTTTGAAATTTCGCCTTATTCACGTGCATGCATACGCATAATTTATGAAAAGACAAAAGGCAAACCCCCTTGGGAAGATCACATGGTCTACATTGGGAAAAAAAATTCTACAAGCTAAAAAGGTCTATTATTGGAAACAGTGCGACGGACTGAAATATTATTGAAGGAATTCCTTTTTTTGCTATTCACCGATTAGATACTTATCTATACATGTATTGTAAAAACAGAATTTATTTGTTCCTTCCCCTCCCATCCCATGACACAACAAACAAACCAATTAGCATAGTCACGTTCAATGTAACGCAAGACAGCAGGCGAAGTTATTCTTGTTGGTTTAATATAACAGTCCGCGATGTTGAGTTTGTAGCTTGAAAGCTTTGAAGACCGTAGCCGCATGAAAACCATCAATGATGGAAAGAAAATTACAGAAAGTAGTGCCATTGAATAGGGTTGCTTGAGTTTGCTGGAAGCATTCAGAGCATTTTCTCTGTTGGCAGGCTGTGAGTGTATGTTTGCATGTGGTTGTTTCAAATTTATTAGCACAATGTATTTTATGTTTGTGTGTCCCCTCAAGATGCATTTAATATCTACAATTACCAAATTGCAAAACTTTAACTTTAGAATTTGATATTTTCCATCTCGTGGTTCACAAGGTTAATTAATTAAAAAGACTACTTACAACCACCAATGTTTACTTTGTGGGTCTCGCAAGCCATAAAGGCTGATTAAGTTCGTGCAAATTTTTACCACAACACGAGATTTCTATTGCATACAATCATTAAAGGAAGTTAAGGCCCATTGTTAAGAAGGCCAGTAAAAGAATCTGAACGGTAAAAAAAATATCTTTTCGCTAATTTTTAGAATTATGCAAATGACTTTGACACCAACGATAATTATGTAAACACATAGATTTTCGTCAATTTTGAGCTCGTGGTATGTGGAAGCTAAGATGATACCCGCCGGTTTGAAGCAATATACGAGTTTATTGGAGTATAGACTTTGCTCTGATGTTGTTTTTTATCACGATTTAGACCAAACTTTTGAGATTTCTTTCCTTTCATTTGGTTAGTTTTCGATATGCAAATTAAGGCTCAAGAGAAGGGTGTCTGCTAATCACGCTGGAATGCGTAAGATTTTTTTGTAAGTTTCTACATTTTGTCTGTGAACTAACTGAATACACCTTGTAACTTGTAGCAACATAGAATTCAATGAGCTAGATTTTTGCAGTCAGAGCGCGCTTGACAAAATCTGTGAGATTTACACTTTCGATCGCTATCAGTTCGGGCAGGTGAGCCAAAATTCAATTGGGGCCCGTGGCGGCGTAAAAATATAGAATTGGAAAATAATTATAGCATTTTTTTAAACATGTGTACCAAACCCTTTTCATGTTCAAAAAATAAAGGAAAACTTTTTTTGGTCGCCAAGTCGAGAGGACCGCTTTTAGCGGGACTGCCTCTCAACTTTGTTGTGAATCACATAGTCGACCTTTTCAGCAGTCAAATGATATCTTTCGTCCTAAATGCATGTGGATTACAGAAATAAAAGCCATCGCAGTTGATGGTAAATCTTCCTGGTGTACTGTATTTTTAGCAGTTCGCGCTTTCAGTCCGTTTCAGCATAGCTTCTTTGAATCGCGGTTACCATAGTGAATATAAAAACACTTATCGTCTTTGAGCACAAGTTAACTCGCATGTTATTACAATCATGGAATACAACACCGGAGAATACAACTGTTAAAATTTTGCTTCCGAAGATTTAGATCGACTGCAAAACGTAGCCTTAATCTATTTTAACACACGAGAAAACGAAAATGAAAATGTTGATGCAGGGGATGCTAACTATGAAAGCAGTGGAACTTCTAACAATGACTCACTCAACTGATCGAGCCAAAGTGCAGAAGTACTAAGCAGAAACGTGTAAATGTAAATTAGGAGCAGGAGGAAAGGCATGCAGCACAACCCTGACCCTTGATGACTTTAATGAAAGCCGAAACAACTGTAGCGAACTATCCTCTACCGAACTGGACTTGGTTATACTGGGAATTATTCAGAGTTCTTTGAAGTGTGACGAAACCAGCAACTCCGGCCGAATCGAGAAAAAGCGGCAGAAGGCAAGAATGAATTACTCCTATCAGGGAAAAAGAATCTGCATGAAAACATTTCTTTTTTTATACTGTTTACAAAACTTTAGGTTTTACAGCCTCGTAAAGCATTACCGTAAATATGGTCTGACTTTGCGAACACATGGAAATGCAAAACGTCTGCCAAGCAGTTCTTCGTCTGCAGAAACAGTCGAACGTGTTGTCACATTCATTAAGAATGTAGCGGAGGATCAAGCCCTCCTACTTCCTGGCCGCGCACCTGGTTTTAAGAGGACTCACGTGAAGTTGTTACCATCCAATCTGACAAAGCATGGCCTTTGGAAACAGTACGCCGAAATCTGTTCGAGAGAGCGACAAATATCGGTGGGGTATTATAAGTTCTAACGGAACCAGCTTTGTTCGTTCATTTTGATCATGCGACCTGCAACTGATTTGTGCTGTAAATTGGCTGCAAGGCCAGTGCAGTGTAGCTCATTGCAGTTCTAGTCAGTTGACAACTTTCCTGCACACTACGCCAGTGATCACAACTGAATTCCAGGATTGAAAACTAAGTTTTGGGAGCCGACTCGCCATCTGTGCGAATGACATTCAGACTTACTCCATTTTCACTTTATTTCAACAAATGAAATAAAGGACAGGAAACAAGAGTTTGCGTAATTGTCGAGAGTCGAGAGTAGCATGAATATTTCACTCGCCAAATCGTGCAAGTAACCTACGATTTTGATACTAGCATTGGAGAGTGGGTGAGCGCTAGTTTAAAACCCTGGAATTCATGTCACGAAAAGTGACAAATGCCAACTGACATAATGTGGTGTATTTTAGGAAAAAGTAAGAGTCTTTTTCGCATTTCCATTACAGGTGTAGTTGTTGGATATATTACACCTTTTGCTGCATGGTCATTATCAGAAAATATGCTTTCAATAATGCGGGTATCAGGTTCATTAACATCAAAATACATTCATTTGAACGAATTTTTTAAAGAACTTTGATAGTACAAACATTATGTTTAGTAGCCTGCGTGGCAGGCGTAGAAAAGGGAGGGGGGAGGGAGAAAAAAAGGGAGAGGGGATTGGGGAAAACAGAGAGGGAACACCTGCTTTTGTTCATTTCTGTGGCTGCTGGCGGCCGCAAAATTCCGAGTTACTGAGAAACACTGAGTAATTTATAAATGTAAGTTTCAACAGAAATAATCAAAATGGCGGCGGACGCAGATGTGTTTGCAAGTGCTTTGAGAGATTTAAATCCCGCCAGTATGAGTGAGGTTTTGTTGAAATAAGAACAAGAATCAGCTGTAAGGGCTCTTCGAACCGATGGAGATGTCACGGCGGTTTTGTCCACTGGATACGGGAACTGTTCCAAGAGTGGTTATCAAATGTTTGGACCTGCGAAGAACGTCACTCAGTGATTCTCGTCATTATTGCCATTGTATAATCGAAGACCAGCTTCAGGAGCTGTTATCAATGGTTTATCCTGCTACTGACTTGTCAGATTGATCTAACGATGAAATTCGCAGATGCGAATACAAAATTATGTATGCAACCGCAAGTGATTAATTTTGAACTTCGCGCTTGAAGCAAGACAATCATCGCTTGCTTTTTCCTGCTCGGATATGCGTTTGGCATTCTAAGTCTTATTTAATTTACAAACTAGGCCGTTTTATCCGTTTGAAGAAGTTCGAATTATTTTCTTAGTCCTTATGAAAGTGAAGAAAACAAGTTATGTTTACGTGCGGGTCTATTGACACTTCTTCTAAGACGCCGAATATGCAATAAAGCGTGTTTCGCATTTTTACCTGTGAAACGTTGCTTACATTCAGCAAAAGTGTTTTTATTAATGTACAAATTTCGAGTATTTAGGAGAGTGTGAAATTGTTTTCATACGTTCAGTAGAAGTTCAAATTGGGAGTGTTATATATTTTTTTCTTGAAGCCCGCAAGGCGCGAGCCCTACGTTCTGATTAGTAAACATGTTGACAATTAATGGATAGAAGACGTAATCGGATTACCAGTAAAATCGGTGGGCATAATACAAACACCTGGGTTCTTAGGGCAGGCATTCCCTCTCGCTTTTCCCTCCCTCCCCCTCCCCTTTCTACGCCTACCACGCAGGCTATTTGTTTAGCGACATGAAAGACATGTACTAAGTTGATGTGTTTGTAGCGTCACAAAGTTTTGCTTTATTGAAGTTTTATTCTCCTTATTGAACTAAAAAAGGCGTCAATGTTTGTGTATTTGCACTATTCTTTGATTGCACCTGACGTCACGGCAGCCATGTTGGTGGAAAGAACAATAGCAAAAAAGTCTTTTGGGAATTTGACTCTATTATTACGCAAACCTTGAGCTACATTTTTCTACTGTTTTGGCATCAACATGGCCGTCTTATCACGTGAGTGCAATCAAAGAATCGACTGCCCCATGTATGTTTATGAATATGCAAAAATGCTTAATGAATTTGTAATCAACGAAAATGAATGATCAAAGATTCGTAAAAATAAATGTATCTTGATGTTAATGAATGTGATACCTGCGTTATTGAAATGAAATTTCTGGCGTTTGAGTGCCAACGAATAAGCCGGAAATTAAATATTCCTGCAGCACGAGAACAACAGGGGTATGGCTTGGGCCCTTTAGCGAAGATGCATCATGGGTAAAGTGATATGAGTATTTAAGCTTGTGATTGCACGTGGGCAATCATTCCAGGCCGACACCATCAGTTCTATTGCTTGGTTTACTTATTTCGCGATGGACCAATCCCAAGTTGGGAAAATCATCGAAGCTGCTATACTTAAGAACAAAGAGAGTCTTCTCTACTCGATGAAGAAAATTCTCGATAGTTCCCTGGCTGATATCAAGAGAGCTAACTCTGACACTGCTGACTCACATCTCCACGAGAAAATTGAAGTTTGAAGAACCTCATCGTTTCAAGAAGAAAGCCCACAAGGTCCAGTATAGGTTCAACTCTAAGCTTTCCGACGTACTGGGTGAACCGAAATCTTCGTGCTCTCCTCCTAACTTGGCCAAGGTCCAAGAATCGCTTGAGAAAGGTGAAAGCTTGCTAGCCGAGAGGCAGAAGCATATTCTATTAGCGGACAAGTCTGATTACGACAGGATGGTTATCCAAGAGTACAGAAAGAACGATCTTGCTGATGATTCTGATCATGAGAAGAAAATAATTGAGGCGGAGGCGAGAGCGAGAACTAAGCAGAATTCACTGAAAGGCAGGTCAAGAATGTCTGCTTCAAGGCGTGAGTTTCCTAAAAGTCAGCCAGTCGCGAGATTTTCCAATATGGATGTCAGTTCTGCCTTAAGGCCGATTCCAACCATTGATACCCAATTCAGAAGCCAAACGAAGCCGGGATCTTGTTTTGCTTGTAATAAGCCAGGCCACTGGAGGGCGCAATGCCCGCTCTTAGCTGCCAAGCCCTGTGCAGGTCAATGACTAGCTGACAATGAGGATGGACAGGATCAAGGTGTAGTTGTTTCTAATTTTTCCAATGATTTTCCTAGTTCTTTAAACCCAGTTGGCAGTGCTCCTGAGGTCGATATTCTTGATTTGGATTATTCATTGTCGCTTGTTACTGTCAAGTCTTTGACGCTTGGTGATTTTGATTCATGCCAGTCCAAAGCTTGTTCGGTTCGGGGGAATTTAGCTAAGTGTTATCAGGAATGGGAGTTGATTGGTGCGTCAGGCTTTATTTTGAGCCTTATACGTTATGGGTACAAAATTCCTTTCATTGACCTTCCACCCCCCAAGGTCTGTTCTAACAATGGTTCAGCACTGAAGGAGAGAGGGTTTGTTTCCGAGGCGACTTCTGATCTTCTTAGGAACAAATGTGTAGAGGTTCTCGATCAACCTCCTGTTATAATTAATCCGCTTTCAGTTTCTATTCAGTCTTCAGGCAAGAAAAGGTTGATTTTAGATTTGAGACACGTTAATTTGTACATCTTCAAACAGAAATTTAGGTGCAGAGACCTTAAAGTGGATCTCAAGGTTATGTCTAAAGAATTCTATTTGTTCTAGTTTGATCTTAAGTCGGGTTATCACCATGTTGAGACCCGACCACAGAAAGGTTTTGGCGTTTGCCTGGGATTTTGGTGGTGGAGTATTGAAATATTTTCAGTTCGCTGAGTAACCTTTTCATTGGTTTGTCGTCCGCTCCTTATTTGTTTACTAAGTTGTTAAGTCGTGTTATTACCTCATGGAGGTGTAAGGGCATACATATGGTGATTTTTCTTGATGATGGTTTAGGGGGTGGCGCTAGCAAAATAAAAGCTAAGATTAATAGTTTGATTGTTCATGCTGACTTGTTAAGGTTTGGTTTTGTTGTTAATGAGGAGAAGTCCATTTGGGAGCCAGTTCATATTATTACCTTGTTGGGTACTGTTTCGGATATTAGGCAAGGCTTTATTTCTGTTACCGAACAGAGAATTTCAGAGTTAAAAGCCTTGATTCTGGCCTTGATTCTGTCTTCAAGGGACATTCTAGGTTTGAAAACAAGAGGGATTTGGCAGCTGTTGTAGGCCAGATTATATCATTAACGCCTTGCGTAGGTGGTGTGATGAGAATCATGGCTAGATCATTATATGCTGTCGTAAATTCGAAGTTGTCATGGAATTCTACTGTTGAATTGGAGGATAACGCTTGTAAAGAATTAGTGTTTTGGAGTTGCAATGTCGACTCTCTCAATTGCCGTTGCCCTTGGCTGCCTTTGTCTCAGCCGGCTAAGTTAGTTTAATCTGATGCGTCTGTTCACGCATGTGGATCCTTCATTCAGAGTGAGGGCAAATGTTTTCACAAAATTGCTCTCCTATTGATGAAATGAAGAACAGTTTCACATGGAGAGAGCTTTAAGCTGTAGAGTTGGCTTTGATTAGTTTTGCCCCGAGCCTTTTAGGTAAACAGGTAGCGTGGTTTACCGATAGCACGAATGTTGTTAGCGTTGCATGTTCATTCGGGGAGTTAGGTTACAGAGCTTCAAGATTTAGCGCTTTGTATTTTTCACGTTTGTGTTAGTTTTGGAATTTCGTTAGTGATGAAGTGGATTCCCAAGGATTTAAATTCTTTTGCTGACCATTTAAGTAGGATTCTTAATTTTGACGATTATACAATTAACGATGATGTTTTCCAAATTCTGGATGTTAATTGGGGTCCACATGGAGTTAACCGATTTGTGTGTAGCTAAAATTCCAGCCTTCCCATTTCAATTCCAGATTTTACCAGCCTGGTACTGAGGCTGTTGCTGCTTTTTTACAAAACTGGGAGTTTGGGAATAATTGATTGCTCCCTCCCTCTTGGCCGCGAAAGGCCGTTTACTAGACACCTGGGATTCAAAGAAAGTAAGTTATTGCAGAAAAATTAAACGCAAAGTAACTGTAGTCGTTGTTTCCTGATTCACTTATTGTAACGGCCTTCAAAACAGCACCAGATGCGAATATGAAAGGAGCGCAAGTGCACTAAGACGGCTCCACACTTACAACAGCGCCAGCATTCATCAAAGAAGGCTCTTAGTTCGCTTGCGTTAATGCACATTCACTACGGTACTGACAGACATCAATCTTTTCGAAGTTGTAGATTTTTTTTCCTCAGAAGCATGCAAGGAGGCTTGTCACACCATCTCAACCACTGAAGTTTTTACGTTAGATCTTGACTGTCTGATTTGTTATGTAACGGCCGTCTAAAGGCACAAAATGGAGTCTTTGAAATCCCAGTTCTCCAAAATTTCACAGGAGAGCATGCTTCGGTACCCCCCTAGAATCTCGCTCCTCCGGCGCTCGTCATTTCACGCCTTTGACACTCAAACGCACCACCTTCCCAACCTGCCGCAAAAACCAGTATACGGGCCTGGTATAATTTCCGTAACAATTTAACTCGCGGCTTAACCCTTTCACTCCCAGTAGTATAACAGCGTCAAACGAATACCGTTTTGCATAAAAATCATCGTCGCTTGCTGCGCGAGCTCCTAGGTTTTTATGCTTCAACAGTATTCGTTTGATGCCGGTATACTGCTTAAAACCCCATCCCAGCAAGCAAGGCATTTGCGCACCTGCCATCCGGCCAATTAAACAAGTGGGATGTTTCATATCTCTGTGACACCCTATTGAACAAGAGGGGTTGTTGCATATCTGTGTGACACCCTATTGAACAAGAGGGGTTGTTGCATATCTATGTCACCCAATTAGAGAAAAGGGGCACCAATCTTTCCCGGCATATGGACAACACCAGAGCCCAGCAGCTGTGGAAGTCTTTGCCTCCACAAATGCGAGAGGCATTGGTCGTTTTCATGGAAGAGCTCGAGAACACCCTCATAATCGGAAACACCTCTCCCCATTGGGCTGTCAAGCGCGCAATATCCGCTTTTTACGCGTTGTTTGACGCCTATGCCAATTATGTATTCGATATCACAGAGCAACCAATGCCTTTGTTAATCCTGCATTTGAGGAGGAAGAGGATCCAAAGAACCAGACTGGGACGCTTTGGAATTCGAAGCAGACCAGCTGGAAGAAGCAAAATACCCCGCCTCTTTCCCCGAACACGAAGACAACGGCTGTCTTGGTTGTGATTGATTGAAGTGTTTTCTTTAAATTTTCCACTGGCAATCTGAACAAGAACAACTTTCAGCAGCTTTTAAAAATTTTGAAGTTTTTTGCGCGTTAGTTTGTCTGATATTTTGTAAATGTTTCTGATTCCACCCGACACTTTTTCTTTCTTCCAACTTGAAAGCAACAAAGAAATTTAAAAATTTTTTTCCTTCAATTCCCACGGAAGTCTCCAAAGAAAATCCATCACCTTGATTTTTTTGACGCACATATTTAATTGGTACGCACATTTGAAAAACTATTTTTTCTTTGAAGAAATGATTGCTTTGCTGGCAATCCTTTTTCATTTCGTGCAAGACAAAATTGCACACCCAATTGTTCGCGAGGTGAAACAAGAAATGGATCGCGTTGTGAACGAAATTTTCACACAAGGTACACCCATTTGAAGAAAAGGAGGCACACATCAAATGACAAACCGGCATTTGAAAGTTGTTGAAGCGGAAAAAATAGTTGAGGAGCTGTCTGAAATCTTCGACATAACAATTTGCAATCTTCACCTTTTCCTCCCAACGACTGTGGAAGAAGACCAATTTTAAGGTAAAACCCCTTCTTGCAAAGTTGAATGGGGAGATGGAAAGCTTCTTTCGGGATTGTTTGGTTGAAGGTAAACTTATCGAAGAAGCAAAAATAGATGTGGATGCCTTTTTGGATATATTAGGTGAAATTTGTTTTTTGGCCAGACAATGGCCAGAAAAAACCCCATGGCAACTGTCAAATGCCATCAGACGTTTTGAAACTATTGTCACCTGGTAAGAGATTTGACCCCGAGACCTACCTTCTCCTTTGTGTTGATAGCATTGCGCGCCAAAGCATGCCCCCATTGTCTCTCTTTCCACGGAACTGCATCGAGCGCTTTCACCATTTTCCTGTCAGCAGCATGCTTGCACTTTTTCTCGTCCGAAACATATTTTTTTGCCCAATGCCAACAACTGCTGTAACCCACGTCGTGTTGCATCGCAATTGCATCCGTTGTGCCCGTTACTTTTTGAAAGATTTCCTGTATTTCACTCATCTCTGGATCGTAATCCAGTTGCCAGTCGAGGGGGTTGTATGGGCCTGTGTAGTTGTGCCCCGGAAAAGTCCAGCCTTTCTTCGGTTTAGGAAGTTTCCCAATCATCGCGTGGATATCAACACCCGAGCCATAGTAGTTTCGCGCGGTCTTCTGGAGAACATCCAGGAAGCCGTGGTGCCCCGGCACAGCTTTGGAGAAAGCTTTCAAAAACTTCAGGTCTGTTGCAAACTTCGGAACCAAGACCCCATAGCGTGTGAACCGGGTATCGACGAAATCACCCAATCCCAAACCAACAACCCCCTTTCCATATCCCTTCCACTTGATCCAAGACCCATATCTCCGCGTGCCGCCCCTGTCCTTATACTCTTTGTACGGCCGCTTGTATTCTGCCACCGTGGCGCGCCCCTCTTCCGGAGAAACAACTGGGCCTTTGAAAAGAGTCGCTTGAAATCGACAAATGGGAATGGAATAGGAAGTCTGCGCCCATCGAGATCGGGCCTGTCGGTCTTGTAACAGATGTTGGGCCGCACCTTCGTGGAAAGCTGGTTCAACGCTTCGCTCCCAACGTTTCGAAGAACAGGCTTGCCCTTCTCAACAGCCCAATCAATCGCCTTTCTTTGTAGCTCGGGGTTTCTAATCGCCTCTGACACATAGTACCGCCCCATTTCCAATCCTTTTTTTTGCGAGAAATGGGACCCCATGTTCCAAGAACAAATCCATCGCAGTTCCAGCAATGTCTGTCCCAATTCCAGAGCCCTCTGCAAGAGAGGGCCCCGCTAGTTTCCCGACATCGGCAAGAACCTTGTTTTTGTTATCCCACAGACCACACATATCACTTTCAACATTTTCCGGTTGGTTTTCGTCGTGAGAATCCTTTCTGTTCCGGGCACATTCGGAGTTTTCCATTTGTCCCGCACGCAGTACACGTCCGCCATCACGCTATATTTTCGAAGTAATTTTTCACAACTCTCTCGTTTTCTCGCACATCTGTGGAAAACATTCGGAGAATATCCAGATAACTTGTCCCTCTGTTGCGCTCATTGAGGAACAATAAACAATAGTACCCACATCGCACACTGTTGAGCGCTCGTATTTGATCTTTGTTGCGCAGAAAGGTTTTGTTCCCCACTTTCAGCATCTCTTTTTCCCATTCCGCAGGAGGGTGCTCTCCAAAAGAGTCAAAATACTCCACATCTTTCCCACGCCAGCAAGCGACCCAGTGTGTTCCCAAACTGCCAAAGTCATCCAAGTTCAAAATGCAAGGCGAGTGGTTGAGAGGTTTGGCTTCGTCTCGGGAGAAAATTCTAGCAATGGTGTAGCGAAGGCACTCACCTTCCATTTTAGCGAGGCAGCGGTTAAATATTCTTATTACTATTATTATTTCTGTCCATTCATTGTACACATATATTTATTTTCTTGTACATATTGTAAAGTGCTTTAGAATATTTTAATAGTTAAAGCACTATGTAATAAATTATTATTATTAAATCGGACTCCTGCTTCGCGGTTGTCTGATTTTGTAAATCACTCATATGATTACAGGCCGAATTGGACTCCACTCAGTCCTATTACTATTATTAATTGGTTGGTACATATTAATGGCAGAAAATTATTCGATCTTCATATCTCAAATGCAAGTTTGCAGGCGACATCAGTGACTATGGTATTTCAACGGTTGTTTTCCACACTGAAGAAGGGTTATACACCCGAAACGTCTGTGTTATTAGACAATTTTGACACTTCTTGATAATTGTTACTTGCAATATCAACTCAATCTTTTACTACGAAGTGTCACGCATCTCCTACGACTTTTTAGTCTATTTATTTATGTTAACAGTAGTTTGTCACCAACATTTCAGTGACATGATTACCAAATGTTGTTAGCACATTTCGAACACAAACTTATCATTACCTAAGTCTGATAACTTAAGTGAAGAAGGAGTACAAAGGAATGTCTGTAAGTCTTGAGGCATACTAGAATGCAAACACTTGGTTTTTATTTTCTTTTTTGAAGGCGAGAATTCTTGCACACTTCGCGAGAGAGCCTCAAGTGGTAAGAAAGAAAGGGTCTCTTCCCGGTCTCACTTAGGGCCTGTTCACATGGCGGTGGGGGACCCCGGGAAGGTGAGGTACCCCACCTACCCGTGGTCAAAAAAAGGTGGTCTTCACATGCAGCCCTGGGGTGCTGGGGTGAGGTTTAAAATGCTATCGCGTGGTTGCTAAGTACTTATATTAACAAAGAATTCAGAGACAATTGCCTGGATGAACATCACCCCACCCCACCTACAGCATTCACATGGAGAAAACGCACCCCAGCTAAGCAGGTTACCTGCCCTGGCTGACCGGGCAACCCGCCTTGGTGAGGTACCCCACTTCACATGTGAACACTATCAAGAAATAAAGAGAGATCTGTATGGAGAGATTGCTAACCCCACCTTCCCGGGGTCCCCCACCTCCATGTGAACAGGCCCTTAGACTGCAAAACAGCCATAGTTTTGCATTGGTGGAATGCGGTCTAGTCAAGTGAAAGGTCTGGAGCGAGTGAAAATGTAGAGTGAGAATTGAGAATTCTGTGTTTCCACCCTTGCTCCAAACCTTTTGCATGATGAAACCTTGCATTTAACCAACACAAAAATACAGCTGTTTTGCAGTCTAGAGCCATACATAGGTGTTGCTTTGTTTATAAATGGACAAGAAACACCCAAGATCAATCGCATTGAGGTCTCATCAAGAGTATTGAACTGTAGAAGGTGTTACAAGTTACATCCTTCAACGACAGCTGATTCATGTAAATTAAATATTGATAGCCAGCCAACACAACTCCATAACCCACCTAGTTGACAAAAGTAACCATCAAATGGAGTCTTGCTGCAATCACAGAAGTAAACATTGTAGTTATCCAAACATTTTCCACCCTGCCTGCACGCATTTTCTTCACATGCCGCTCCACACCCACTTTTCACATAATCTGAGTGATTTGCCATCACTCTCAAATCCTGAACTTCACCGTTGATGACCTGTTAAGACAAACAACCAAAACACTAAAATTAATTTTAAAAAATTAGCATCATCATGACAAGTGCTGTTTTGCAGTTCAATGCAGGGATGCTACGTTTTGGGCTACATGCTGCACTGAGCCCAGTTGCTCAAAGCATGGTTTACGCTAACCCATGACAACTTATAGATTTTAATAGATCTTAACCAATAGTTAGTATTAACCATGCTTCGAGCAACTTGGCCCTAAACTAACAAGAGAAAAAACTCTTACTTTATATGGCTGTACAGAAGTACAGTCACCATCAACCATGGCATCAAGGTCTTGTCAGTGTCAATTATGTTGTTAAAGTACAGTGACAACAAATCTGACAGGTTACAGCTTTTTATACATGTAGAAGCACTGTAAAATTTCTCCTTCTAATGGTATTCAATGTAAAGATGACATTTAGCAAGCTATCAATGTAAAAAGATCCCACATTTTAAAAGAGCTACATCATGGTCTTTGGATTTTGAATAGTATAGCCTCAATTTTTCAAAAAGGTCATTTTGTAATCTGTTTCAATCTTCTCCGTCCTTCACCATCCTCGCCATATTTGCATTATTTTATTCTTGTCTCTTTGGTGCTTATCTTCCCTGACAAATATTATTGTTATTTCACTGTTTCCCATTATTTAAATCCATTTTTTATGTCTCTAATAACGACCCAAAATATTGTGACCAAGATCCTTTAAGTAATGCAAAGCCCTTGAGTGAAACTCTCTCAAAGGTATAACTCACCCATTCTGAGGTTTACAAATGTATGAAACTTATTTCTTGAGATCAAGCAAGAGTAACCTGTGTTCTTGTTAAGAGCCAGTAACTGGTTAGTTTTACTGGCTATTCACAAATATGTTACCAGCTCTTTAGTGAAACAGTTACCAAAATATTTGCCAAACGTTATTTGATTTAAAAGTCACTGCATTTTACTAAAACAGCTCTTGCTTTTTTAAAATATATAATTATTATTCCTTTCATTCATACCTATCAAATGTTATTGCTATTTTGCTTTTTGTTTTTTTTTTTATGCATCACCTCATGATATTTAACACGCTCAGTTTAAGTTGGTATGGTACCCTAGAAACTGTATGGAAATCATAGGTGTTTAGCTAAAAGTGAGTTGGGGGGTGGGGGGTATTGAAACCTTTATTCCCCCCAATATTTTGATGGAGGACTGGGTATTGTTATCCATGTACCTTGTCACATGACAGCTGGTCATGTGGTTATGCTCGGCTCATTTGAACTCACTCTCTGGTCAGCTGAATCATTTGCAGAATTTACCTTGGAATGTGTCAAAATTACCCTAAATTACTGTGTTTGGGGTCATTTGCTGGTACCGGAGCTCATCAGCAAGGGCCGAGAAGGCTTAAACCTGGCCAATTCCAAAGAACCGCTTATTGACACTGCGAATGCAACAACCTTTGTTTGAATGCTCGCCTCAAACTGATGACAGTTTCTTGTTCATGGACAAGAGGCCTGAAAGCAAATGAGCCTTGTCTCAACAGTCTTCAACCTTCACTAGGGGAAGTTTCATTGAATGCTGAAGGTGCCCGAACAACTTTTGGTTCAGGATTGAAGCCTGGTTGGAGACTTAGAAGAAAAATAGTAAATTGTTTGGAGGAGCCTTTCCCGCTCAAAGATATGTGGAATTTCCCAGGATGCAACAGGATTAGATTCTTGCTGTTTGGCTGCTTGGTTGAGGTTGCTGATAAAAAGGGAGCTGAGAGAGCTATTGTTTGCTCTTTTTCCCAAACTTCCTCTTTATATTGGAAGCAGAAGAGCTGTTTGGTAATGTTTACTCTCTGAATAAAGGATTCAGTTGAAAAAAGATTTGTTCAGACTGCTTGTTTGTGAGGTAAGATTTTCATTTAATTCTTGCACTAGTTTTGAGCTGATATGCTGTTTGCATCCAATCTCTATATTATTACTTTGTTGGAGAAGTGCATTGGCATGCCTGTTTAATTTTTTTCCCTTTGCTTCATGTGTGAAAAACACTTTTGCTCTGATATTGCTGGAAAAGATGGCAAAACCTGACCACAGCAATTTTTTTCATGACCCTATGCAGGTTTGAAATTTGAAACTGGCATGGAATTTGTAGACAACAACAACTATTATTTTACGTTCCATGATTTTACCACCATTTTAGGGATCAAATTTGAGGTAGACAAACCTTCTATGCAATGAACTAAAATAAAGCCAATCTGTAGAATTGTTGCGTTCGCAGAACGCAGTTCTAATCCAGTCTGAATCAAGATTTTTGGACAATGGTTGGGTCTTGACAAGAGCTGCCCCTGCAATCTGCAAGCAATCTGCGGGGGTGAACAAGAATGACATCATCGCCAAGCTGACTCAAAAGCTTTCAAAATCGTGGCCGTCGGTGAGGAAGACGAAAGTGATGTCTAAATGTCTTAAATGAGCTGCTACAGCCTGGAAATGGCGAAAGTAAAAATGGCGGTGATACAACTACAATGAGTGGACAATTCATCAAGTAAAAGTGGAATTGAATCGACGAAATGTTTCGAAAACGAGACCTGTTTGATCAAGTTGTTGAACACGATGAAATTGGGGTTCTGCCAAAGACCTCTGCTAGCAGGGAAGGTTATTTGTGGCAATGATTGGCGATTGAAGTGGATGATCTACCACCTTACCTCTCAAGAAACGACCTCGACTGAAATTTGTTATATCAGGATAAACAAATGTCTGAGAAATATTTTGTACACCTTTTTACACCACGGATCGGTCATTTCAATTTCGACGTCACTGAAACAAACAAATACGCCATGTGAACGAACATACCATGTTGGGTCGGAACAAGTCCTGAGGAGCTGAAGGAATTCTGGGGATAACTGTCTGGATAAAGCTCAAACAATTGCCGATTTCTACAATAATTTGTTCGTTACTGCTTTCAGAAACTATGGGGAGCGGAGTTGGCGCAGTGGTGAGAGCGCTTGCCTTCCACCAACGTGTCCCGGGTTCGATTCCCGGACTTGGCGTCATAAGTGGGCTGAGTTTGTAGGTTCTCTACTCTGCTCTGAGAGGTTTTTCTCCGGGTACTCCAGTTTTCCCCTCTCCCGAAAAACCAACATTTGATTTCATTTGATTTACTTAGAGTTGATTTGATTTAGTCTCCCCAATTAGTAGAGCATCTGTGCTCGGCTAAATACATTTGAGACTTAAATAAAGTGATTATTATTATTAATATTGTGTTAGTCAAAGTTGATATTTTTTAGGCTTTCCAAGATGCTGTCAATGTGCTTTTAGTGTTCAAAGATCATCATGGACCACATGGCCCTTCATATGGTGGCTTTAGGGTTAACATACCAAACCTACCAATACTCGAACGCACTTTCTATTCTACGATTACTAATAGTTCTAATATTTGAATTGTTCTAACATGTGAAAGATTGAAGGTAGGTATAGGTAGAAAACACTGATTTGGCAAAGTGAAAGTTTGAAGCTTTTTCTCTCTGCAAATAACTAGAACCAGTCCACAAGTTTAGGTTCATATCATAGATCAATACAAAGATAATTTGTTACAGAGGAAGCACTATTTAAGACATCTGACAAATGCTTGTTCTGTTACCATGGCAACAAGAGACTCAAACATCATTGTATTTGTCATCATTCATGGCAACGAGTTGCACGATGGTAATTTCTTCTGCATGAGTTTGATTTTGGAGAAAAAGGTAGTCTAGGGTACCTTTGCACCTTAAGCTGTAAAAAAAATTAAGTTCAGCTTCTGCCACATTAGCTTCCCATTATTTTTTAGGTCAGTGCAAACTCCCATCATTCCTTGAGAAACCAAAATAGTGTCCACAGTTACCTGCTATGTTCAATTTGTTACTTCCCATTCAAAATATACTTAGCAAAAACCCTGATAATATGTTAGGAAATGAAACCCAAGACGTCAATTGTTCAGCTGAACAGCTCAGTGACTTTGTTTGGGTGCAGTGTATTTAGTTTGGGTTGTTCCATCAAATTGCATTCCACATGCTAGCCTGCGTTGCTGGCAGTTTTGTTTGGGAGCACGCGAGCGAGCGGTGAAGCTGCGAGGAGAATGGAGCACAGAGCAATGAGAAACCACCTGCCTGGATTACGGGCCTTTTCGTACCGTTTTGATTGGATCAGATTCTATGCATGTCATTGAAATATTTTGTTTATCTCCCAAGGGAGAGCTCCAAGGCACTGTGCAGAATTTTTCCCTGGCAACAGGGTGAGATGAAAATGAAAAATGCTGCCGAGAATTACTAGCCCAGGGCCTTGAGGAGCTAGCCCAAATTTCTTTTTTTATATACCGTTAAAATATCTATAAAGTTTAAGACGGGACTGAACACTGAACACCGTTTTGGTGTCGCTTAACATGGATTTGACGTTTATATCTCGTTCGCGTTTCAAGCAATCAAAAATCCCTTTGCTCATCACACAAAGCTTTGTTGTGGTACGTTGTGAATTTTTGGGTGATTTTTGGGCACATTTGGGAAGAGATAATTTTTCTCAAAGGATAAGTTAAATTTAGGGAAACAGGGAATATTGATGATTTAATGAAGGTTTAAAATTGGAATGTGAAGTGGAAAATTAGTAGATGGACACCAATTAAAAAACTGCCCTAGCAAACTTCTTAAACAACAGTCAATGACTTCTTTGCTGCCTTAACACAATTAACAATTAACTGTCAGTAATGTTTTCCGTAATTGAAGGGCTCAGTGGAAGAAGGGCATAAGTGACGATTTTGGTCATTTTGTTGACGTCCTCCAAATGAGCTGAAGTTTTGCATGTGGCCTTTGATACATTATAAAAACATTGCCCTATATTCTTTTCGCTTTTTTTACGCTCAGTTTTCGAGAAAACGCGGACCAAAATACGCATTCTACGCGTCACTTAGCACAGTCTTCCACTAAGCCCTTTCTTATGAAAACCAAGCGCCAAATGTTCGTAATTGGATTAAGACAACACGGAACGTCCTCTGCTCAATAAGCCATAATGTGCTGTATGACTTTTTGACTCATAAACAGCACACAAGGTGCCCAGCTGACTTGGAAATATGCCGGGTCTACTTGTTTTCTTGAATGCGGCACTTACTACAGGTGTTACTACCCGTGTTTTGCTTAATCGTAGCGCTCAACAAGCTTGCTTGGCTCAGAAACAGTCCACAACATTCTTGGTTGACTTAAAACAGCACACTGAAGCCTTGGTTAACCTTACGTCAGCGCACAAAGAGTTTGTCTGACTTGAAAACAGCATTCAAGGGGTTAGCGCTAACGTTAATTAAGTTAGACTTAACGGCGTTAACGGCGTTATTCTGAAATTGAATCGTTAATGTCCTGTCATGCGTCACACAACTTGAAATACATTTTGCTGTTTATCTCGCGTGAAAATACTTCTTGCTGACGTTTAGCTCGCATGAAAATGCTCTTTGGTGATGTTTACAAGCCTCCACGGAAGCGAAATAACCGAGGTCATCGCGGCAAAGTGATTTATGTGTTGATATTCGCCAGCATGTTTTAACCGGTTTACAAAACACCACACGATAACGAATGCATTTTCGCTTTTGGTATTTGCCACACGCGTCAAGTTTTCCTTGCATTAAATTCAGGATACTCGTCGTAAATGGACGGACTTTTCATCTTGCCGGTTTCCCTGTCTTCAATGATTTCTCCGTAATGTTTCCGAAGTGAAAATAATCTATAGTACGCGTAGTCTGAGCGGATTTAATCCCGTTACGTCACCCGCGGGAACGTTTCACTGTGACAGCGCCCTCTGTGGCCGCAATGAATTGTGGGAGAAAACTATGGCCTCCAAGCGCGGACAACTCTCATCAAACATCTGAGATTTTCAGCCTTAAGTCTAAAAACACCTCTCGTTTTCCGAACTTTTAGCACGGTAACCTTTGACAGACGGTCCGAGACTAGCAACGGAGGGCCGCTTTTAAGACGAGAGTTGCTTTCAGACTTTTTATCGCCTGGCCCCTTAATCTGTACTCCAAAACAGAGGGATTTCATGATTTGGAAAGCACAGAGAAAACTTCTTTGGATTCTTTCAGAGAAGCTAGTGGCTTGCGGGTAATTCAAGACTTCATGATGTCTTTTTTACCACCAGGCGAGCAGGCAAACACTCGGGCGTAATGCGATTAAATGGAACTCAGTACCGATCGAGCTGACCTCAACCGCGTAAGTTTCGTATCAGTGAATCAATGTTTTAACCGCTAAACTTATAGTCTACATCACACTATCAAACAATAAGTCCCTGCTAATCATTTCATGTCCAGTTTCAGTAATCCAAGCAGGAAAAACTGTGCTAAGTGACGCGTAGAATACGTATTTTGGTCCGCGTTTTCTCGAAAACTGAGCGTAAAAAAAAGCGAAAAGAATATAGGGCAATGTTTCTCTAATGTATCAAAGGCCACATGCAAAACTCAGCTCATTTGGAGGATGTCAGCAAAATGACCAAAATCGTCACTTATGCCCTTCTTCCACTGAGCCCTTCAATTTTTTGTATGTCTTTAATATTGTAATTACTGTAATATTAAATTAATGTAAATACCGGGAACATCCTGTTAAAATATTTGTTCAAATAAATAAATAAATAAATAAATAAATAAATAAAACAGTTCCCCAGCAACCTGGCATGGCAATTGATTGCAGCTATCACAGACGATCGATCGCAGAAGAAAGAGCGATCGATACAAAACATACTGTATTTATTCACTTATAAGGCGCACTCGGTTATAAGACACACCCTAAACTTTCGAGGACGATTGTGACAAGTAAGCAAAATGAAAATTTCACCTAAATACCCTGTTATAAGGCGCACCCAGAATTACGGGAAATTTTGTTGACCACGTTCGCTGAACTCACAACAATTTTGCTTCCAAAAGGTACTAATTACGGTGCTTTCATTCTCAAAACAGAAGCAAAAAAGTCACAAATGGACAATAGCATAAAAGTCACACTCTTTAATTCACGCAAGTCATCCTTCTCAGGAAATAGTGTTTTAAGTTATGAATACTAATTGTCCGTTTTACGTTTATAAACAATACTAATCTGACAGATCTTTCGCTCATCAGTTGTAAAACTCATCTTAATCTTCGAGCATTCTTTCAGTGTACCGTAAATTTTCAGTAATTGTGCCAACCACTCGTCGTCATTCCTATGATCTAAACTTCAAGTTGAAGATCGTAGCAGAAGCGGAAGCCATGAACAGCAATCGTGAAATTGCTCGCGAATACAGCATATCGGAATCGATGGTCCGTAAATGGAGAAACCAACAGCATGTCTTGTTCTCCGGCGAGTTAAAGATGCTGATATTCAAAGGCGTTCATCAGCTATGAATTGAGGTGCCCAGGAGAATGCTGGTTTCTGTACACAAGAAGGCCTGGATGGACGAAGAACGTTTGTTCTTTTCCCTTTATCATTTTTGGAGTATTTAATAGCGGCCATGACGATTTTTTCTAATGATGCCTCATTCATGGGAGCGAGGTTAGGAATTTGTTCAATTGTTTCTGACGTCAATCATTTCAAGCACGTGCTTTTTAGCACGTTCGCTCATTGCTGAAAATCACCTAGGTTTTGTTTACGAACTTGTTCGCCGTAGCAGCACTCATCGGAGTTGTTTTTCTTTGCATTTGTAGTTTGTTAAATTTGCTTTTAAGCACCTTCAGTTTGGGACGACGAGGAAGAAGAAGCAGAAGACACAAAAGAGTTGATTGACAACGAGTCCGAGACAGAAGCGAAGCCAAGGACGATGAGTAGCTGAGCTCAGCCGAGATTTCAGACAGGCGGTTCTTTTCAGAGCCACCCCGGTTCTTTTTAGAACCAACAAATCAGATAAAGTCAATGATCAACGTTGTTTGTCTTTTGTTTATTCATTTATTTACATACTCATTTCAGTTTAGAATTAATTGTTAGGGAAATTTGGAAAAGTTCTATATTTTGTTGCACGAAAATACTCGGTTATAAGATGCACCCTGAGTTTTGAGAAGATTTTAATCGAAGAAACATTAAATGGTGCGCCTTATAAGTGAATAAATACGGTAGCTTCCAGTAAATAATTTATGTGGAATCAACAACGTGAATGTGCCTTTTGATATGAAGCTACAGTTGTAAACAACAGCTAGCAACAAATTAAAAGTTTCATTATTTACCAAATTATAAACAAAACCTGATCTACAAACTGTATGGCAGAAGCGGCTGGGGAAATGGCAAAATAGAAAAAAACAATATTACTAGATCAATCAGTCTTTACTGTTTCACTCATTCAACTGATGACTGTTTTAACCATTACATGAAACACACCCAACATCTCAGCAAATGTTGCTTGCCTAGCCTGTCAGGCAACTCGTGATAAAAACGTGCTAGACCGACGGGTTGCTCCACTAGCCCAGGGCTATCAGTAAGCACTTTTGTCACGCCCTGGGCAAGCATTAGCTGCAGCCTCATCTAGCCTTTAGTTAATACTCGATGAGAAGACGGAGAAATTGTTCTGAGACGTGATTGCCATTTTGCCCAAGTGCTTTGGCAAGAGCTTGATCTTCAAAGTACACGTGCTACCCAGAGAATTGCTCTCAACTAGAACGTGCATGATTATAATTTCGACAACCAGATTTTAGAAATGTTCTCCCTAAAACACACAGCGATGGAGTTGCCGTCTTAAACTGTAAATTTGGTACGAGATAGTCCAGCGCAATTTCTCTACTCCCTTGAAGAAACTGTGCTGGAGAAGTAATTTCTTGCAGTATTAAAAGACAGCAAACTCCATTGAGCTGTTTCGGCAATTTTTGTTGATGAGTTCCATATGGTGCGACCCATAAGTTTCATATTACCATCTGCCCTGATTGGTTGGGTTAACTGGATTGTCAAAAGCTGTCAACAGGTTGTCACACTGTGAATTAGGAGGTGGCAGTTGAAAATGCAACAAATCTGTTTCTCTCCTTTTTGCGGATTTGCCACTCTCTCACACACTCCCCAACGAAAAACTGCCAGCTACACAGGATATACACATACATGTACTTGTGAGAGCTAATCAATGAGAACATTTGCTGATTTGAAGAATTCATTTTTGGAAATTTTGAGTGGAGAGAGAATATTAAAACAAGGCAAGTAATGTCTTACCAGTCCTCTAATGCATCCAACAAATCCTTTGGTTGGGTCATATGGGTGTCCTCCAACAACCAGTTTACCTTCCAAGTTCAAGTCTCTCTCCTCAAACAAAGGATTTTGATGTTTGCCTTCCAGATCATCAAGCTGCAGTCCAAACTCTAACATGTTGTGATAAATCATCACTGTGTGATAAGAATGATCATTGACCTGCTTGTTGACCAAACTCAACTCAATATTTCTCGCACCATTGCCAATGTTGTAAATTAAACCAACAGTAGTTTCATTTACAATTCTAAGATGGAAGTATTCTTTACTGCCCTCGCCATTGTAAAGTAGCGTTCCCTTTGGATACGGTGTTCTGAATTTAAGCGTAATTACCCCATCCGATGGTGGAGTCCACGTTGGAAGTTTGATGTCGCCATCTTCGTTGACAAAGGAAGCAGTGTTGCTGATATTCCCTAAAAGCCCAAAGGAATATTGATGAATGCAATTGATGAATGCAATTAACTGTGCAAAGTATTTCCTTGAAAAAAGAAAGCTTTGGAAAACCTTTCATTACAGAGCAAAATCAACACTGAGCATAAAACATGTACAATAATTATCAAAGCTGTGCTCTAAAAGCAGTCTGGCACCCCAACTCTCTAAACCCTTGAAATCCAGGGTGCCCAGCATATACATTTGGTGTAAAAACTAAATAATTTTTCTTGTTTGCCCAAAGGGAAAAGTATGTCGCCAGGGGACACTGGACTTTGCTAGAGCACAGCCCTTGTTATTATTCAGGGTTTGAAACTAGCACTCACCCACTCACCAAATGCAAGTACAAACGTTTCTGGGCAAGTACAAATCTTACATTAATTGATGCAAGTACCGTAAAAACTTGTGTATAAGCTGCACTCGTAGATAAGCCACACCCCCAAATTTCAAGCATGAATTTGAGAAAAATAAAAACTTGAAAAAAGCACTCTTGCAAAACACTTGTTTATTTGCAGTTGTTCGCAATAAACTTGGCGAAATCTAATGCTGTGTATTTGCAGCAACCTTAAGACATTAAACCACTCTTAAAACACCTTTACAAGCTTATCTTTAACCGATTTCCTTAATTCTTGGGACTGATAATGGTTGTCTTCATTGTTAAAGCGCACAGTTGAAATGAAACAATGAAATTTGAACGAAAACAAAGTGCAGGAGAACGATACAAAATGTTTGCTTAGTAACCACGCAGACATTTACAGAGGGAAGTCTGGAACCAGAGAACAGTAAACAACATGGAAAGGTTCGCTTTCCCATCAGCTGAGGGTAGATATTGTGTTAAAAAAATGTATGGAAGCCATCAATTGAAGGGCTGAGAGCATAAACTGCCTATGTGTAATTTTAGGTCATTTTTCGATTTTCCTCAGAAATGAAACAAATTTTTGCATGTGACTTGCAAGTAATTCTATTCAAAAACATTGTCTGGTATTTTTATTCACTGATTTTTGTTTCATTTCCAAGCAAAATCGAAAAACAACCTAAAATTACACATACTTAGGCAGTTTATGCTCTCAGCCATTCATATGTCTGCCTTATTAACATGCATGAAGCAATGCCCAAGGGTATTCTTTATGTGCAATGTGCCTTTTTGACTCATAAACAGCCCACAAGATGCCCATCCGACTTGGAAATGGTCGCCTTTTTTTAATGCAGTGCTTATTACCAGCGTTTTGCTTACTGATAGTGCTCAAGAAACTTCCTTAGCTGGAAAAAAGTGCGCAACATTCTTGCTTGACGTAAAAACAGCACACAGCAACCTTGGTTAACCTTAAGCCAGCGTGCATAGATTTTGTCCGACTTGAAAACAGCACTCAAAAGATTTAGGGTTATTGTTAAGTTTAAAGTTAGGGTTAAATTTAGGGATAGGGTTAGCGTTGGGGGTTAGGGCTAGGGTTAGAGTTAGGGTTAGGGTTAGAGCTAGGGTTAGGGTTGGGGTTAGAGTTAGGGATAGGGTTTGGCATAGGGCATTGCAAACGTTAACGTTAAAGTAAGCGGCGTATTTTGAGTCTCGCACAGGTTTCTTGGTTCCTCTGAAATGAAAAGAGCGCACAGGTTTCTTGGTTAATTCTTAATTCTTTCAGGAAGGCTTTGGCCGATGTAAGTAAAGTGTTGAAGAGGGTGTTCTGGTTGAAAACGGCATACAGCAGGATCGGATTTGATTATAACTCAGTGCCTAAAAAGCTTGCTGTTGGCTGAGAAATAGAATAAAATATTAAAGACGGCTGTTTTTATTTGAAGATAGCTTTTGGCCAATACCAACAACTTCTGTTCATGAGCAACACCGAAAATTTGAGTTAACGATGTTCAAGGGCAAAATTAAGAGTTAACCCTTTAACTAGCAAATTCCTTGAGATCTTGAGGCAATTTTCTGAATGCAGGTAATTAAACGGGATTTAGCTGCCCTACATGAAGGGCTCCCTTGAGAGGTCTGCTGCTCTAGAATACCGAGGACTCAAATTGTATTGTGACGTCACCAATTTCAACCGTTGTTGTTTTGCTCGTGACCGTAGCAACTTTTAGTCGGTAAGTATTCGGTTTATAAGAGTGTTTTCAAGCCATTTTCCACTGCAGAAGCTCCCAGTGTGGCATCATTAAGCTGGAATGGAGAGTAGCGGCAAATCTGTGAACGAAACCAGGGATGAGGGATAATTTCATGTCAACTGGGACGCCAAAAGTCTTCGTGTCAAAGCATGGCGGCTCAGAACTTGAGGTTGTTTCTCTCGCCGTTCTGCAGTGGATTCTTGGACCTAGCAAGGCAATTTTGGCGAGATTTGACTGAAAACTGAACCACCAACAACCACATTGGAAATAGTGTCCTCTTTGTAGTTGGCCAATGTAAATTCCATCATGTCTTCTGTCCCAAATGAGTTTATACCATCAGGAAAGAACAATTCTTTTCCAGTTTCAATGATAGTGTCAGCTCTTGCATCAATTGACAGGTAAATGTCTCTGGTAGCACCACCCTTGTTTTGTCTGACAGCCACATACTAATAAAGTAATCGAAAGTTTTCTGGAATGGAGAGTAGCGGCAAATCTGTGAACGAAACCAGGGATGAGGGATAATTTCATGTCAACTGGGACGCCAAAAGTGTTCGTGTCAAAGCATGGCGGCTCAGAACTTGAGGTTGTTTCTCTCGCCATTCTGCGGTGGATTCTTGGACCTAGCAAGGCAATTTTGGCGAGATTTGACTTGCAAAGAACACGACGTTTACAATATTTCGCTAGTAGGTCCGAGTGGCTCGACACTTATAAAAAATCTATAAATTGTTGATGGCGGGACTTCCATTTCGCTGTGGTATCACAGTTTCCCAGAGTGCAATTCGGGCACCAAAGAGGAATGCAGAGGCTTTCAAAAGTGGTTCGAATGAAATGGCTGATGCTTGACCCACTGTAGGCGCGAGAGGCAGAATGGAAGGTAAATGCTCAGTCATGAGATGAAAGTTTTCTGTCATTAGGAAATTTTGCTTTCAAAATGTGGCCCGGGTTCGATTCCAGACTCGATGTCATATGTGGGTTGAGTTTGTTGTTGGTTCTCTTCTCTGCTCCGAGAGGTTTTTCTCCGGGTTCTCCGGTTTTCCCCTCTCCACAAAAACCAACATTTCCATATTCCAATTTCATCTTCTTGTAAAGCGCATTTGATCATATACACATGGAAAATGCACTATATAAGTTCTAAATTATTATTATTATATTATATATTATAAAAGGAGATTTTAAATTAAAGAGGTTAAAGCAAAGATGTGTGATTTTCGCTTTGCTCAATGGTGCATAAAATGGGCATTTGTGGTTTGCTTGAAAAGGAACAACGATATGGAAGGGTAATCGAAGGTTATCCTTAGTTAATTTGCCCTTCAGGCCCTTCAGGCCTGGTTCACACTAGGAACAGGCCATCATAACCAGCTTTCTAAACTTGAGAATGTGGCAAAGCTTGAAAGTGGTAGCCCCGTCTAATGGACGAATTCGTCCACTTGACACTTAAAGGGTTAAAAGAGTAAGCTGTTCCCCGTCGGTTTCCGCTTCGAAACAGAGATTTGCCTGGCGCTTCGCGCGCTTTGGTCATTATTGAAACGATTTTGAAGGGTTCATTTTCGTCATCAAATGGAACCATTGGAATGAAAATCGTATCACAAATCAACGTAAATGACAACAGTGAAAAAACTGGAACAAAATACTTAACTATTTTTGTTGGCTTCAAGAGGTAAATATTTGCATAAGATGTGAAATTTCATCCGCATCGTCTGATGCGTAACACAACGACTTGTTAAAATGTCTCATGTGCAAATACTTTTTTGCTGGTGTTTATCTCACTTGAAAATACGTTTTGCTGATGTTTACAAGCCTCCATAAAATCAAAATAACTGAGTTGATCGATGCAAAACTTATTTATGTGTTGAAATTCGGAAGCATGTCTCCCTGTGTTTACATAAAAACTCGACGACCGACCACAAGTAATATTTTCCACGCGCGCCCATGCAACTTCTCCCTGAATTGTTTTCAAGATAGTCATCGAAAACGGACGGACTTCTCCTCATGCTGACTTCCCTCTCTCAGATGAATTCTCCGTAATGTTCACGAATTTTGACGAACTGTTTCACGGATTTGATGGCCCGCGAGACAGTGCCCACTTTGGCCGCAATGAATTGTGGGAATGTTATGCCCTCCGCGAGCGAAAGACACTCTGCAAACATCAGCCAGTTTTTTTGCCCTAAACTCCAAAGACACCTCTCCTTTTCGGAAATTCTAGCACGGTAACCTTTCAGAAATGGACCAAGACTAGCAAAACCGCTTTTGAGACGAGAGATGTTTTCAGAGTTTTTTTTCTGCCCGGCTCTTAATCTCTACTCCCAAACCAGAGAGTCAAATTCATCTCTCTCTTCATGGTTTGGCAAGCAGAGAAAACACGACTGGCTTCTTTCAGCCATGTTAGACTTGTGGATCTAAAGACTTCATGATGTCCTTCGATCACCGAGCAAACAGGCAAATTGACATAATTCGATTAAACCAAACAAGCTAGCGCGGATCAAGTCGGGAGCTTTGGCAGACACATTGCGTAAGTACCAATGTTTTAACCGTCTAAACTTTTAGTCTACGTCACAATATGGAACAATCCTTTCTACCTGTCAATCATTTCATGTCCAGTTTCAGTTTTACCCTTCAATTACGAGCATTTGGCGCTAAGTTTTCAAATAAAGAATACCCATGGGCATTGCTTCATGCATGTTAATAAGGCAGACATATGAAGGGCTGAGAGCATAAACTGCCTCTGTAATTTTACGTCATTTTTCAATTTTCCTCAGAAATGAAACAAATTTTTGCATGTGACTTGCAAGCAATTCGATTCAAAAACATTGTCCGGTATTTTTATTCAATGATTTTTGTTTCATTTCCAAGCAAAATCGAAAAACGACCTAAAATTACACATACATTAGGCAGTTTATGCTCTCAGCCCTTCAATTGGAGAAAAACTTGTCGCTAAATGAGAGTTTAACCCCAAAGATAAACACACCATGCAAGTAATGAAAGGCAACGAAATGGTCGGCCAATTGCCTCGCGAGTTCTTCTGGATAGCGTGTATTTTTTTGCTCGTAGTGGAGAGATCAGTGTTGAAGTGATCAGTCAAAGATGTCATTGTAAGCAGTTTGGTGGAAGTATGGAGATTCCATGACAGTTTAGAACCACTGGCGAGCAAGATTCAGGTTTAGAACCCGAAGATACAAACAACTTCTTTAGGAGATACCATTTCTCCCGAAAGGAATGTTTAATCTTTATTTACTGAAGGCTTTTAGTGTTATTTGTGACCCCATAGAAGCCAGTTTACTCCCTCTGAAAGCAATGGTCTCGTATGTAAGCCATACCCATGATTTTGAGCCCAAACTTTGGGCAAAAAAATGCAGCTTATACACAAGTTTTTATGGTAACTTGCCCCAAGCCAAGTGCTCTGGAATTTAAGTTTCCAACACTGTTGATCAAAGATTCTCTTGTCACATTCTGAAATACCTTGAAACTGATAACACTGTTCTATGCAACAAGCATTTTGAAAGGGGCTGCCGGGTCCCAGTAAACACCTGTCGACCACCTTGAAGGGTTCTTAGATGTACCTACCTGAGCAATAGAGATTGCCAACAGTGAAGTTTGCTTCTCCAGGGCTGACCACACCTTCAAACACCACCTCTTCAACAGGAAGCAGAGTTGTTGAATTTAAATACCCTTCATCACTACTCCAAACATCTCGGCCAGCATCGCAGTTGCATTTTTTACCATCCAAGCATGAACCTGTTTTATAACAAGCGCAAGCTCGAACCCCCGCAGGTGCTCCACCCCAGTAATCCTGGTACACACCATCTGCTGACACCCAGTGTCCCAGGCTCTTCTTACCATCGCCAAGTAATTTGACTTTCTTACAGCCAAACTCAATGTACTGGATGCATCTTTCACTGTGCCTGGCCAAAGCTTTAGCAGCTTCTAAGTCATTTTCGTATGTTATTCTTTGAGAAATGGCTCTGCCTGGCATCAATTTGATCCCAGTTTCCTTGGATACTATCCTGGTGGTGGCTGGTTTGGCCGTAAAGTTACAGAAAACTGAACTGGGCTTGAGGGACCCGGTCCATCAAAATCAAGGGTGTAGTACCTGTCAGGTAGATCTTTGTACTTCCTTTTCATATGTTCACAACTCGGCAGATGATCAGCTGGTGAGAAATAAATGTAAATCAATTTATAACTGAGGATTACTGTATTCCACAAAAGCGCAGGGGTTTCAATACATTTTGAAATAGCAGTCTGAGCTAACTAAAGTAGGCGGCGACTTGATGAATTTTTTTAAAATAATTTGAGTTAAAATACTGACAAAGTAGGTGGAGTAAGAGGTAAATTCTGACAAAGTAGGCAGCGATTTTTGCCAGTTGCCAGCTTCTAATGAAACCCATGAAAGTGGCGTACATAGCCGTTTGGCCCAAAAATTCATCTCTCTCTACAGATTGGTAATCACGTCAGAGATGAAGTTCTGCACTCAGTTTGTGATTTGAAAGCTAGAATTCTATGAATTAGCTTATGACTTTTGTGCCAAAAAATCTGCAAACAAGATGTGTTGTACCCAGGGTTGACTTCCTTTGTTATGGCTTTCTAAAGAAATCATAAAAAACCAAGTGAAGAACTTTCTGACATAAATAACTGACTGTATGCCAAAGTAGAGCAAATGTCTAGAAATTTGGATTTCAACGCCAAATGGCCATATACCGAGCAGTTTGAGGATGAGGGAATGCAGATATAGAAACAATGTGTATAATACACATACATGTTGTGGTTCAATTTTATCCCTGGTTCAGTTCTTATTTTCTTTTGTTTTGTACTCATTATAAAAAATTACCATACACAATAACAAAGGCAAATAAAAATTGTCGTCTAAAATTAAGTATTGCATTATGCATCTGGCCTTTGTCATTCAAAAACATAAATTGGCTTTGTGCGTAGATGTTTTTGAGAATCAAGAATTATTACACAATTGCGTTCACAGCTGCGAGGATCATATCTTCATTATTTTCATTTCAAATCTGCTGTTCAAATATGATTTATTTCATATATCATTCACACTCATTTCTTTCACAGGAACATATGAACCCATAATTGACTTGCTCCCAACGTTAGTGGCTTCACAGCTCAGTTAGTAAAGCATTGCACCGGTATTGCGAGGTCACATGTTGAAACCCCGTTGAAGTCCTGAATTTTTTTCAGGCTTCTTTACACAATTGCAAAAATTGCATTCACAACTGCAATGAACATTTCTTCATTTCACTTCCGCAGTTCATATAAGATTTGTTTCATATTATCATTCACACTCATTTCTTTCACGGAACATATCAACCCATAATTGACCTTCTCCCAACGTCAGTGACTTCATACAATGTAGATCAGTTGGTAGAGCATCACACCGGTATCACGAGGTCACAGGTTCAAACCCCATAAGTGCTGATTTTTTTTTTCAAGCTTCTTTACATAATTGCATAAATTGCATTCACAACTGTGAGGATCATGTCTTCATTTCATTTCATTTCTGCAGTTCATATATGATTTATTTCATATATCATTCACACTCATTTCTTTCAAGGGAACATTTGGTAGAGCAGTTGGTAGAGCAATTATGAACCCATAATCAAGCTGCTCCCAACGTCAGTGGCTTCATAGCTCAGTTGGTAGAGCATCACACCGGTATTGCGAGGTCATGGGTTTAAACCCCGTTGAAGTCCTGAATTTTTTTTAGGCTTCTTTATGCAATTGGATTAATTGCACTCATAATTGCGAGGACCATTTCATCATTTCATTTCATTTCTGCAGTTCATCGAGTCGAGACTGTCAACTTACTTTTAACCGGTAATGTAAGGTAAACAAAGAAAATTAATGCAAACAAGGTACTTACTAAGTTGGCACACAGGTTTTATGTATCCTGTTGCAGAGCACTCACAGGAAAATGACTTCCCAGTTTGATCACACTTCCCTTCATGCAAGCAGGGAAAAAAGACACAAAAGTCAATGATGTTACATCTGTCCAGCTCAACATTCTTTGCCGAGACTTGATTTTTTTTGCAGTCCACACTGTTGAGCTTGAGGTCTCTCATGCAACCAGTAAACCCACCAGCCTCCACATTGTTCACAAAGAAATCACTTGGGAGAGCCAAAGGAGCTCTTGTTGCCATCTTAAAACCAACATCCAACCGGATAGTTGTGGTTGAGATGGTGAACTTAACATGATGCCAGTTGCCGCTACTCATGGTAATTAACTCTTTTTGGGTATAATCAATGGCTGCAATTTCCTCACTCTTGGGTTGACCCTGAGTTTCAATAGAAACTCGTAGCTGAATGCGCTGTGTTGTATAGGAAATTTCAAAGCTGTAGTCACCATTGATTTGTTTCAAGAGCGTCCCAGCTTTCTCATATGACCGGAACATGAAGCTCCCCTGCAGTTCAGTCGTACCAGAAAGGCCACTAACACCACAAACCAAGCCTGAATCTGATCCATTAAATGTGAATGGATCAAAGGTTTCAGTTGTGCATTCCTTGTCCATATCACTTGGATAAGTCTTAGCGACATCTTTTTCGAGGAATTTAATCACTTGCTTATTATTTTGATTTGATGGGCCAAATTCCACATTAGTTAGGCATCCCATAAAGTAGGCATTTGATTTGACGGAAAGGAGAGCTGAGAAACCTGGTGCTCCACCAATATAAATGGCAGTATCAATTTCAAGCCTTTTAAAGTAAGTGTTGATTATACGCTCCACTCTTTCTCTCTTAGATCCATCATCCAGTACAATGGTGGTACCACCTTCGAGATTCACTTTGACTGCATGAGGTTTGCCATCGTCAAGATTTTTGCCTAAGTACACCTCATGTTTATCATCTTTACCTGGTCTGTTTCCATATCGCATGGCATATCTGAGTATGAATCACAGAAAAAATATTACTTCTCACAGATTTTTGCTCAGCTGTATATGTTGTGTTTTAATGTTATCCTAGGTTTAAATTTTGACTCTCTTTGTTTATCATCATATATTACTCTACATTATCATACATTACCAAAGGGAGAAAAATTTAAACCAAGGATAAAATTGAACCACAACAAATACAGTATCGCTCAGAGATAAGTGGCCAATGCAAACGCAAAACATATGCATGTTTTTTGCATTAACGCGGTTCAAAAAACACATTAGAAAAAGCATTTCTTCTGCACGTTTTATCTTTTGTCATTCACTGCTGTGTGACATTGTTTTGAAAGACAATGACCTGTCGTCTCGCAAATGCTGCCAACAAGTCATGTGGATTGAAATTTGCATAATGTTCTAAACATCGCAATGAAGGGCATCATATTACAAAAACTTCCACAAGTTGTCAGATCACTGGCGTTCTGATTAACTTTGTAGCTTCCCGAAGTATATTAGGAATGTCTGTGGAACGGCAAATCCAGTTCAACGCCTGAATCAACAGGCGTAATTTTGTTAATTTAGGTTGGTCCAAATTCAAATTTAAAAGTTCGCCTGAATTGGAGATATCACTGTTTGCTGTGGCACCAAAAATTCACGCTCTATGGTGCGAGTTATAAAAGAATCACTTTTTTTAAACTGCACATCATAAACAGCTTTATATCGAATGTCACCCTTGAAGAAAGAGTATTTTGCCATTTTAATTGTCTCTGTACGTCTTGTAGAACCATACACAATACTATTTTATGTTTGCCGTGACACTGAAAATTCTCGCTCGCTGATGGCGAGCTAAAAATAACATCACAGTTGACTTTGCTTGCAAAGAAATTACTCTTTTGAAACTGCACATCATAAACAGCTTTATATCAAATTTCAACCTTGAAGAAAGAGTACTTTTTGCCATTTTAATCGTCTCTGTATGCCTTATAGAAACGGAGATATCACTATTTTATGTTTGACACGATGCCGAAAATCTGGTGCGAGCTAAAAATAACAACACAGTAGACTTTGCTTGCAAAGAAATTACTCTTTTTAAACTGCGCATCATAAAGCTTTATATCGAATTTCAGCCGTGAAGAAAGAGTATTTTGCTGTTTTAATCACATCTGTGCACGTTGTAGAACTGGAGATATCACTATTTTATGTTTGCTGTGACACCGAGAATTCATGCTTGCTTGTGTGAGTTAAAAATAACACAATATGCTTTGCTTGCAAAGAAATCACTCTTTTTAAACGGCGCATCATAAGCTATATATATCGAATTTCAGCCTTGAAGAAACATTTTGCCGTTTTAATCATCTCCGTGCACCTTGTAAAACCAGAGATATCACTATTTTATGTTTGTTGTGACGCTGAATATTCACGCTCGCTGTTGTTTCAGTTTTGTGGTGCGGAACAGAAATTGAAGGCTGTTTTAAACAAACAATGAGACATCAACTAAAGGAAAACAATAAGCTATCTCATACATACTGAGCTTTGCTGTATGCGCATTTTCCACGCACAACGCGTTAGTGCAAATGCGTTAATGCATTTCTTGCCAACAATCATATTTAATGTGTCAATTTTTGGCTGCGTATCTCTGAGCGGTACTCTACAGTAAATAACAAGACCATAAAACAATAAAGAACAGACAAAAACCCCTGTGTAAGGCAACACAACTCAAAAGCCTGAGCTTCATACTTAAAGGCCCATGTTCGCCATGTTTACCAAAAAGGCCTTGCGTGCATTTGTCAGCAATGTGACGTGGTAAAGGATTCCAAAAATTAAATACATTGACTTGAACATTCCTAGTCCATATAATTATTCTAATCTTAGTGCTACATAACGTTTGCGAACAGTGATCTTTTGGGTTTTCCTAGTAATCAAAGAAATTGTTGCAAAGAGAAATGAATGACATTCGACTTGATGGCAGCTCATCGTCAAACGCAAAACCAAGCTGGTCCATTTCATACGCAAGTGAAAATGAATGGATCAAACTACTCAGCAAGGTTGGATCTCCATAGAAATCTGGAGTATCGCTATGACAGGTACAGTAGACACGCTTGGAGGCACAAAATCCTCCTATTTCTTTGCTTAAAAATACTAAGTAAGCACCATCTCTAAGATGTTGGGTATTTTTAATCAGGATAACTGTACAGCACAGTCAACTTAAGAGGTTATTTAGCAGTGACCAGCTATCAACAAATTAAGAGGACAAAAGTCACGTTTTGCGCAAATTATTACAAAACAAATTCAAGGAAACAGTAGCCTGATAATGGATGACCATATTCCAACAAGTTTATGAAGAATTTTCTATAACTAAACAGGTTTTTAAAAGGAGACCACTATAAACAAATAATTTCGAATTGCACGAAATTAAAAAACAACACCAGCTGTGGGCAAGGTCTTTTCCTCACTACAACGACTCTTCTTGAAAATATCAATGGAAATGAAGGCAAACTGATGTTAAACAATCCTTGACAACACAGAAGTAGGGATACTCAAGCAGGGTTTTCCTTTTTGGATGGCGACCAGCGATTTTCGCCATCTGTGAATGGCTCAATTGCCGGCAGCTGTGTGCCAAAGAATCACTGTTGTTCAGTAACAATTTTCGCTTCCGCACCCATAATCTCCGCCTGCTTTGCTCAAGTCGACTGCAACTCCATTTGAAAAGGAAAACCCTGCTCAAGGAAATAAGCTGGATGAACATGAATTATTTTTGCAAAATGGTGCTCACTGGCGATTTGTGGATTTTCCGTCTGTGCAAAAATCAGCATGACACGCAATGTCTTTTGGGTTGACATGGTTCTCTAAATAATCCAATTTCATGAAGCAGGGCTGTCACTAATTTTTAAGTAGGTGGAGATTTGCAAAAAGTAGCCAAAGAATGCAGCCATTGTGGTATGGTCAGTACTATGCTATTTTTCTATCAAAGGAGCCGGGGATTGAACTCAGAATTTACAGGGAAATCCCTGGCCACTGGCCCTTGATGACAGCCCTGTAAAGGATTATTTCATCTATGGTTGCAAAAAGCTAGAGATGTCTACAATACTGCTCTAAACTATCACCCCATTTACCGTGACTTTGCCTCAGTGGATTTGCGGCTCCAAGCATCAGCTTCACCTAGGCAAAACCTTGTCTTTCCAATACGAACACCATGGTTTTGCCTTGGTTTTTTGCAGTTGACTTATGCCATGGTAGACTTGTGGTAATGAACAGGACACAGTAGAACTGAATAGGCTATTGTATGCTTTGTTTTACTGTCCTTTCTTAACGACGAAGAGCAAACTTTCACAGTAAGGTGTCAATAATTTTACAAGCATGCATTTGTTGGAATTTGAAGTGGGCACTGGACGAACACTTAGTTAAACTAAGTACAGGAAGAACAAGTGAAACATTTGACGTGTGTTTGGGTACAGGACATTTTAAAATGGCAATAAATGTGTGTTCATTATTCACATTCTTATCTTTCAATAAATGTGTGGAAAAATATTCTCATTTAATCTTAAGTCAAAAGTCTTAAGTCTTTGGTTTGATGCCGACGATTCAGCAACATCAAATGTGAATAAAATATTTAGAATACACGCTTTTAGCTTTATTTTTCGATTGACAAATCAAAAAATCAAAAACGAGTCCATAACTTCTAGCTAGTTTTCTTGGTGTAATGTTAACATTAAGTAATGATTTAGTGTTCACAACTGCGATGATCATTGACATATTACATCATTAATCTGCAGTTCAAATATATGATTTTCATATATTCATTCTCATATTAATGAGCAGCTTCAAAAGTGGAAACTTGATAGCGAACCTGTTGTCGAATACTGCAGCAGTGGCTTCAAGATCTGCCTCATTGTCATCCAAGGGTTTATATTCGGAGGAGCTAAATATAGAAATGGCTGAAAGGCTGAAGAAAATTTTTGAACGGCTCAAGTTGATCAGCTGAACGGCTCCAAAAACTTTTGAACCGTTCGTTGAAAGAGGGCAGCTGAAAATTTTTTAACAGCCAGTGTCAGAATGGTTCGATGGCAAAAGAAAAGCTAAAGTTAACCAGTTGGGATCAAGACATTAGTGATACATAAATATTAACAAACAGAAAATGACTAGAATTTCAAAGAACACAAACAAGTAATTGCATGCTAACTGTTTACATTTAAAATGCTAACAGGATGCTGAATCCGTCATCTGTTTGCTGGATGAATTACGAGGAGACACCCAAAATTTGCATACCACTAAACAAAATATCATTTACTTATTTGCATATGGTAATGCAACATGCATTTTGTCGCCAAAGTTTGTTTGAAAATTATTTTGCTTGATGTGCAGCATCTCAGAATGAAGACTAAATAAATGAGCTTATTTTTCAAAGGCTGTCGCAGATCCAAAATTTTTTGACCTTGACAATTGTCGGAGGCAATCAAAATGTATCATGCTAAGATAATTTGTTACCTTAACATGGATGCCTCAAAACTTAAAAACTATCTCTTTAACCCTTTCATCACCAAGGGGGACTTTATAGATTTTACTATATATGGCTGACACCAGACAATGTTACTTGTCAAAGGGAGACCTCTAGTGGTGAAAGGGTTAAAGGTTAGCAGATGAAAGCAAAAACTTTAGGAAGAGATTCATCTTCAGTTGGGTATAAAACATGCTTTAGCTGATTGTTACCGAACGTTGACGAGATAGCGAAGAGACGAACGAGTTCGTGGAGGTGAGAACTCTCGGTTTTCGGATAAATCACTGAGTAAATGTGTGACTTAAGGATTGTATTTTATTTTATGTAATTGTCTTTTTGCCTTTTTAGTACTATGTTGTGTTTATATAGTAGCACTTAATTTAGGCTTAATCATAAATTTGTTTCCTTGAAAGAATTAAAGTATTGGTCTTAAAGAATCACAAAACTTTAACACAGGAAAAAATTGCAAAAAAACATCAAAGGTTTTTTTGAAATTCCCACTCATTGTTAAAAACCATTAATGGTTTTTATAGGGAATTAATTTTTTTAAGTGGAAAAACATTAATGTTATTTCAAATTTATGAATGTTTTTTTTAACAATTAACATAAACAGTCTAGAAGTCATGGATGGGTTTACAGTAATAGCCATGAATGGTATTTTATACAAAATAAAACCATTGTTGTGGGTTTAAAATGCCATTAATGTGTAATTTATGAAACCATCCTTGGTGTAATCAATTCCCAATAATGTTTACGTTACCCATCTATGTAAATATCTTTAAACACTAATGGGATAATACATCATTGTTGTGGTTTTAAAGTACCATGAATGTGGTTTTTTTATTTTTGCAAAACAATTCTTGGTTATGGCAAGCCAAATGTAGCAAAATTTAATATTGTTTTTTCTATTTGATTTAATCCTTACTTTTATTCAATATTTTTATATTCATTTAATTTAATCCTTGAAACGATTTAAAGTTTTCCATATGAATGTAATTTAATCTTACAAAATTCATTTGATTCAGTTTTGATTCACTGCTTTAATTTAGTCATCGTTCATAAATTTAATTCAAACCGTAAATATTCATTCAATTCAATCCGCTAAAAACTATTTAATCCTCCTTTTATCGTTTAATCTCCTGGAGGCCTGGGCCGAGCTGTGCACCGGGAAGCCCGGGGAAAACTCCTGGAAAATTCTGGTGTTATTCCTGCAATTCCAATATGGCGGACGAAGAAGGTGAATTAGAAGATTTTGATGTCGAGAAAGATCTACCAACGTTTCTCATATTAGTTCTGGACAGCGCAGAAGCCATTTTCCAAGGAACCTTTGACCAAGGAGCTGCAGAAGCACATGCTGAAGTTATTGATCAAAGTATTCGCTTGATTAGGTCGATAAAAGATTGTTGTGACATCGAAACTGGGGACAAGGTCACATTGGAAGCACTTGCAACAGCTTTTGCGGATGTGCTAACGTCATTACGCCATCATATCGCGATAAGCCCTGTTACTCCAACAACTGTGGCTGAGAGTTCCATCACAGTAACAGAAGTAAAGAAAGAATCACCTGGAAGACCGTGTTTTAATATTCCTGTCGAGATGCTTGAAGAGCTTCGGGAATTAGGTTTTAGTTGGACCAAGATTGGAGAAATGTTGGGGGTTTCAAGATGGACTATATACAGAAGAGTGACCAGATATAATCTGGAAAACATGACCGGATTTCATCATTTGACTGATGAAGAACTGGACGAAATAGTTCAAGGTTTCATTACGGATCATGGGAGAACTCTTGGTCAGGACTACGTTGCAGGTTATGTTAAATCTCTTGGATTTAGAATCCAGAGAAGACGAATACGAGAAAGCATGGCAAGGGTAGACCCCCAGAACACTGCACTGAGATGGGGTGTTGTTGTTTCACGAAGGGCGTACCACGTACCGTGGCCAAATTCTCTATGGCACCTTGATGGCCATCACTCTTTGATACGTTGGAAACTCGTTATCCATGGATGTATTGATGGGTTTTCAAGAAGAATAATGTTTTTAAGATGTAGTTCAAACAATCTTGCAGAAACCGTTCTAGAACTATTTTTAGATGCAGTTAGAAGAGATGGAGACCTTTGGCCATCAAGATTAAGAGTTGATAAAGGTGTTGAAAATGTGCTTGTCTGCGATGCCATGATTCAAGTGAGAGGAGAGGGAAGAGGAAGTTTTATTGCTGGCCCTTCTACTCATAACCAGCGAATCGAAAGGTTATGGAGAGACGTCTTTCGATGTGTATGCCACCTGTACTATTATCTCTTTTATGGAATGGAGTCTACAGGTATTCTTAATGCCGACGATCCTGTCCATCTGTTCACACTACATATGGTCTTTATTCCAAGAATTAACAAGGCCCTCAGTGATTTTATGGAAGCTTTTAACCATCACAAGGTACGCACAGAAAGAAACTGGTCCCATACCAAATGTGGATTAATGGTATGATGCATGATGACAACCCATTATCACAAGGACAACTCGATGAACAGCCATCAGACATGGAGCTCTATGGATATGATCCACAGGGGCCATCACCAACTGAAAGTGATAATCATGTTGTTGTTGAAGCAGTTGATTTGGGTGTAAATGATGTATTAGAGTCATTTGTTTTTGAAAGAGTAGATGTGCAGAAACAATCGAGTGAAATGGGAATAGATATCTACATAGAGGCATTAGAATTGGTGTTAGTCAAACTTCAAGAACTAAGGCATTCTCAGAGTGGCTGAAATCACATAATCAACCAAGAAATGCATTGGAGATGCCAGTGAGTGAAACACGCTTTTTTGGACAAAACTGTTTTGCTTTCTTTCAGTCACTTTCTTCAAAAATGAATAAGTTAATTCAGTTGTATGACAAGAGTCATGTGAAACCACTCAACACCATCACTGACTGAGTAAAACTGATTATGTAAGTTTTACATGTACCTAACTAACAAACATCAACAACAGTGAACCAAACATTTATTTACTGACCATTACACTGGTCAGCATTTGTTTCTACTTGTGAACTCAATTGTATCACATGATAAATGTCAGTCATCTACCACATGCTGTGGTTAGATCCACAGGTAACTCAACAGGCATTACTCACTTGTATTTATTGATATCAATCAGAAAATTAACTGAAGGGCTGGCTGCCAGTAGGGATTATAATATAAGTTACACTGTACTATTTAATCCTCCCCACATTGTTCTGTTCAGTTTTGATCTAAAGTTTCAAATTTATAGAATTTGCTTTTTTCCTCAATAACCTTGTTGGGTATGTAACTCAAACTAGAACTTACTTGAAGTAGTTCACATTTGGAAGCCCAAAACAAAATATTTAATACACAGCTCTTACAACAAACTCCTCAACTGTGGTAAAATGCTAATACACCAACTACAAGCACTAAGTTTGGATCACCATTAATTTATCCTGTAATAAAAATGCCACAAGTGGACAGTCAGGGTAAGATCAAGAGGATAATCCAAAAATGCACTTCTCACAGGGTGCAAATGTATACTGAAATATAATCTACCTGGTAGCCCAGACACTACCAGTGGATGTTTTGGAGTAAGAATGAGTTTGCAAAGAAAACAGATGTTTCAGTTAAGTGTCTTCATTTTAATATGAAAATCAACTCCTAAATTTGTTTTCAATTATCCTATCAATATAACCCACAAGAAGCTTGTATCATGAACTCGAAATGCTTTTGTTCCATATTAAGTAACAACTGAATAAGAGAAAAATTCAAACGAAAACATGCATCTGCATGCATCAACAGTAAATGCCACACTGACAGGGGGTAGGGTGGAAGGAGGTAGGAGAGAGGTCCCTACAGGCTCAAAGAATGGCACAATTTACAGTTACAGTACTATGACATTACCAAACCCAGTGTTTAACATGCTGAGTGGCATACAGGTTGGTTTTATGAGGAATCTTCAGCTACACTGGTATCCATAGGGTTGACCCCACCCCCATCCCCCTTCCTGACTCCTTAACCCTGCTGCACTACAGAATATTCCATTGCCTCACTTGTTACAAATCTAAACGATACTACTTAGTCAGGTGCCTTAGTAGTTAAATAACCCCAAAGAATGCATTCTTAAATGTGAGGTCATAAATATTAAATAGCTCTTCCTCCGAAGGAAGGGGGAAAAGAGTGTTTCCTCTTGGCAGATGTAATGTGTTTGAGCAGGTATGGGACCTTGGAAGGAAATTGGCGGTGATTCTTTTCTTCTGTAGATGAACATCCTGGTGAAAATGACAAGGCAAAGTCAATTATTAGGAGTTAATTTCAAAAACAGAACTTGACCAGGGAAAACTAACATAACATTTGAAAACACAACCGAGTCCTTAATGCATTGACAGGAAACACCTTCAAATGTCAATTGAGGAGGAAATTCTGTAAATTCTGGCTATGGAATGCATGCAATGAAGTGTTTTGTATGTGACTAGGAATAAATCAAAAAATGAAGTCAGGAAAAGTTACAAGAAACCGGTCAGGGTACATAGCAAAAATAATTGAAATGGACCAACCAAAATAACGTTTGTCTTTATATATTTTGAACTCAAAGAATCATCTGTATTGAGTAGTTCACAGACATTACCTCATTCTCTGGACTTTGTGAGACAGTGAGTGCAGCTTCCACAAACTGAATGTGTGGACTTAATGTAAAACCAAGGGGTGGTTCATCACTAGCACCAGTAACAAATTCCAGGATGTTCTCAAGAGTAACAACCCTTCGTCCAGCTGAAGCTTCCCTGACATATTTCACAAACATTTTGTAAACAGCTTTTTCATGTGAAAGGTTGTTGGAGCCTTCTTCAGAGAATTCTGCCTTAAGCAGAAACAGGAGCGTACGAGCTGACAACTTGTTGCTGGTAGATGGCCTAAGAAGGTAGAGTAGCATGGGGTGCTTTCTTCCAAACATAGGTATTCCTAAGGTATCCATACCTCGCTTGAGCTCAAAGACACATGGAGATAATGATTGCTCATCACTGTCTACAAATATAGCTTGCAATATTTCCTCAGGTATGTAAGTAGGTAACTGCCCATTTTGAAGAAGAGCAATACACACCATTTGTCCAACATAGAAGTAGTCCTCAGACAAGTGATCCTTCAGGCCATGGTCAAAATATTTTAGCTTAATGTTCTGATTGCATAACCGAATCCACTCCTTTCGTGGACCACCACTGTCTACAGCTTGCTCTCCATAGAACTGCACTTCAAAGGTGACCCTTGGATCAGCTACAACCTTCAGTTCATCAAAAGTGGTCTGCAGAATGTTATCTCTGTCAACAGTTATGAAGTTGGTCTCTCCTTCAAGGCTCATAGTGGGATCACTGACCTCCAATGCTCTCCCATTGACAATTTTCTTTTGAAGATATCTCAAAATTTCTGTTGGTTCAGATATACTTGATGGCAATTCATTCACAAGAGTGGATAACTCATCAGGACTATTTATTTTCTGTTGTGATAAGGGGTGTACAAGGGAAGGTGAATCATTTACTGTGGCATGACTAACCTGTTGAACAGTGTTTGGAGGAGACGGTACTGCTGGAGGGACTGGGTCACCATCTGAAGTGGGCAATACTACTGGAGGGGCTGAGGTGTTGGCTGAAGTGTACAGTACTGGTGGGGGATCCGAATCAACATCTGATGTCTTGTCATCAATCACAAACTGGAAATCTTTCTTCATTCTCAGATACAACAGCCCTTGACCTACTAGTTTCTTGACAACATCATAGCTATATTCAGTTCCTTTACCCAAGTGAAGGATGGATATTTTCTTCTGGGTGACCTTCACAAACTGAAAGTCGTTTGGCCCAATCATACTATACTTATCTTTCAGTGATGTCACCAACTTTTCTCTGATAGTACGTTCGCTGTCTTGTTCGCCAAGAGTCACAATACCTCTTTCGACAATCATTTCTCTCCTTAAATTATCATCCTCTTCATCATCACTACTGTCCTCTCTTATGCTGCAATTCAGCAATGCAAATTCAAAAGGCTTCTCTTTCGTCTGATCAGCTTTTTTTCCCTTCTTGCCTTTAGGAGCTTGTGTTGCTGAAGATGCCCTCAATCTTTCACTTTGGTTGAGTCTCCTAAAAACCCCACCATTGGTACTATTTCACATCATAGACCTCGCTCTTGCCAAGCTTTCAGAGGCGCTGGACGTAACTTGCCGCAACGGTGTTGTTTCTGCCGATAGCGTTGACAATGGTGAAACTGAAGTAGAAGATGCAGTTCCTTGATCTTCTAACAGCATATCTGATGCCCGCCGTAGCAGTTCTGCTGCCTCAGTTATCCGTCGATCCATTGTTTTTGCTCAACTTCCGAATGAAGGAGATTCCAAGATGGCGGGTCGGTCATGCCCGATCGCTCGGCCCAGGCCTCCAGGAGATTAAACGATAAAAGGAGGATTAAATAGTTTTTAGCGGATTGAATTGAATGAATATTTACGGTTTGAATTAAATTTATGAACGATGACTAAATTAAAGCAGTGAATCAAAACTGAATCAAATGAATTTTGTAAGATTAAATTACATTCATATGGAAAACTTTAAATTGTTTCAAGGATTAAATTAAATGAATATAAAAATATTGAATAAAAGTAAGGATTAAATCAAATAGAAAAAACAACATTAAATTTTGCTACATTCGGCTTGCCATACTTGGTGTAATCAATTCCCAACAATGTTTATATGTTACCCATTTATGTAAACACCATTAAACATTTATGGGATAATACATCAGTACAAACCATTGATGTTATTAGAAAAGGACGTAAATGTTAATGATACTTTAAACCATTAATGGTTTGTCTCCATGAGTTGAAAAACCATTAATGTAAGGATTAAAACATAAATGGTTTGTGTCAAACTTTAAAAGCATTCATGTGAATTCCAAAGACCATGCTTGTATTTTGAGATAATTTCTTTCTCCCAAAACCATTTTTGGTATAAACCATTTCCCAACAATATTGGTATTTTACCCATCCAACTAAATGCTTTAGCCACTGATGGAACAGTACATCAACAAATCCAGCAACCCCTGCGAAATGAATTCTCAGGTTCTTAGGAATTTCTGGGAATTCCTAGGAATATTTCTCAGAGATTCCCAGAAATTCCAAACAATGCAAATCACACACATGAATTTTTGGGAATGGTTTTTAAATGTTAAGGATTCCTAGGAATTCCCAAGATTCTAAGTAAATGAAACTTAGAATTTCTGAGAATTTTTAAGAATGTTCACTTTATAACACAGTTGGCTTGGAAAAGCATGGAATTTCTGGGAAGTCAGTGATCAGAGGCTTCCAGTCTTTTTATTTCATTTTATTAAAAACAAAACAAAGTAATGTAAATCACTGACTGGGTATAGAAGGAACTAAGCCATGTTTCAGCACCCACATTTTACCTTTTCTTTTCATCAACATGCTTGTTTACTCCATGCCAGAAGATCAATGAATTCATGTACTCAGAAGTTTTTTTTTATAATGCAAGCACTACCTTTTACAAGAGGACAATTTTCTCCGAGTTCATTGATCCAGAAAATAATTTCTGCTCTCTTTTGCACGACACAAGTTCTATTAAATTGAGAAAGAAAACTCCAACTCGTACTGCACAAACAGCAGCCATTTTGAATGACAAGAGAGACTGGGAAGAATGAGCCGTTTTGGTCAGCAGTCACTCAACTCAGGGCTCATACATGAAGTACCTACGCAGAAAAAAACCGTTGCTTTTCAATTCTGGCGGATTTTCATATTGTTTGATTCAAAGCACATCGATCTCTCCCGATTTTCCTTTATTTTAAGCTTAAAACACTACAAAGCGGATGAATAATCTTTTGAAACAGGTAAGCTTTAGTTAAAAACAAATTAGATTAATTTTGATGAACGATTGACTTCAAATGTTTGACTGAAGATCAACCATGTGCTTTTTCCTCGAGACTTCAAGCTAATTTCAGGCCATTTTAATGTACTAAGAACTCTGTAACCTTCCCATGGCATAATAGTACTTGTTTTTAAAGGAAAAACATGTCTTTTAGTTCAACTGGACAATTTTGACTCGATTTGTTTGGTAATGACTGTAGATTGCGTGTCTTGGTTGTTTCTGTTGATTTCTGTCAGATCAGTCATGGAGTATTTCACATTGTAAACTGTTCTTATAAATTAGGGAGAAAATGAATACAGTGATCTCTTGGAAGACTAATTTTAACCACTCAGCGTTTTTTTTTATGCAGATGCTTAAATCTCACAGTTCTTATGAGGGCCCAGGACTCGTCCTCTCAAGCCTAGGCACCAAATGCTTCTTGAACAAGCTTAATAGTTTTTAGAACTTCACATTTAAATAACTGTAGCTGTTATCTTTTAATTGCTAAAGTTTGTTGTGATAATTATGTGAGAATGTAGAAATAGAAAAGATGATATTGTCACGACTTTTGTTACTTGTACCACAGTAGCAGAACTGATTATTGTACACATGTATCCTTTGTTAATGTATCATTAAAAGTTGAAAGTTTACAGCCTTGGATGATTATGGTTGGTTTTAATGGTGAACCGTTAGAAGTTTAACCTTAGCTTTGTGGAATTGGCGATTCCATGATAATTATATCAAAAAAAAATTCAGTGCAGTGGATTATTAAGAAGTTAATTTACTAACCACAAATCCACTTGGATGTTTTCAAATTTCTTTCGATGGGAACTAAAATATCACAAGTGAGAATGTAGATTGCTAATTCTCAATGACGGTTTTTACGTTACCTTTCAAAATAATAATTTCATTCCAATCATTCATGTTAACAACAATATAAATAAACATTGATGGGTTTTCCTTCATCATGGGAATGATAATTTCCCAATGACAGCTAGTACATTAAAATAATCTGAACATAAAACAGTAATAAACATTGTTATTTGAATTACCATTGATGTTAAGATATTAATTGAAGGGCTGAGGGCATAAACTGCCTATGTGTAATTTTCGGCCGTTTTTTTAGTTCGCTTGGATTTGTCCAAATGTTTGCATGTGAACTACATTTTGATTCAAAAACATTGTCCCGTATTTTTTTTCACCTATTTCTTTTTCGTTTTCGAGAAATAACGTATGCAAAAAAAAACACCTAAAACTACACATAGGCAGTTTATGCCCTCAGCCCTTCATATGTCTGCCTTATTAACATGCATGAAGTAATGCCCAAGGGTATTCTTTATACGCAATGTGCCTTTTTGAGCTCATAAACAGCCCACAAGATGCCCATCTGACTTGGAAATGGTCGACTTTTTTAAATGCAGCACTTATTACCAGTGTTTTGCTTACTGATAGTGCTCAAGAAGCTTCCTTAGCTGGAAAACAGTGCGCAACATTCTGGGTTGACTTGGTTAACCTTAAGCCAGCGCGCGTAGATTTTGTCCGACTTGAAAACAGCACTCAAACGATTTAGGGTTATTGTTAAGTTTAGAGTTAGGGTTAAAATTAGGGCTAGGGTTACAGTTAGGGTTAGGGTTAGAGCTAGGGATAGGGTTCGGCCTAGGGCATTGCAAACGTTAACGTTAAAGTAAGCGGCGTATTTTGAGTCTCGCACAGGTTTCTTGGTTTCTTGGTTCCTCCGAAATGAAAAGAGCGCACAGGTTTCTTGGTTGATTCTTAATTCTTTCGGGAAGGCTTTGGCCGATGTAAGTAAAGTGTTGAAGAGGGTGTTTTGGTTGAAAACGGCATACAGCAGGATCGGATTTGATTCTAACTAAGTGCTTAAAAAGCTTGCTGTCGGCTGAGAAATAGAATAAAACATTAAAGAAGGTTGTTTTTATTTGAAGATAGCTTTTGGCTACTACCAACAACTTCTGTTCGTGAGCAACAGCGAAAATTTGAGTTAACGATGTTCAAGGGCAAAATTAAGAGTTAAAACAGTAAGCTGTTTCCCGTCGGTTTCCGCTTCGAAACAGAGATTTGACTGGCGCTTCACGTGCTTTGGTCATTATTGAAACGATTTTGAAGGGTTCATTTTCGTCGTCAAATGGAACCAGTGGAATGAAATTCGTATCACAAATCAACGTAAATGACGACAGTGAAAAAACTGGAACAAAATACTTAACTAGTTTTGTTGGCTTCAAGACGTAAATATTTGCATAAGATGTGAAATTTAATCCGTATCGTCTGATGCGTAACACAACGACTTGTTAAAATGTCTCGCGTGCAAATACATTTTTGCTGGTGTTTATCTCGCTTGAAAATACGTCTTGCTGATGTTTACAAGCCTCCATAAAATCAAAATAACCGAGTTGATCGACGCAAAACTTATTTATATGTTGAAATTGGGCAGCATGTCTCCCTGTGTTTACATAACAACTCGACGACCGACCACGAGTAATATTTTCCACGCGCGCCCATGCAACTTTTCCCTGGATTGTTTTCAAGATAGTCATCGAAAACGGACGGACTTCTCGTCATGCTGACTTCCCTCTCTCGGATGAATTCTTCGTAATGTTTCCGAATTTTGACGAACTGTTTCACGGCTTCGATGGCCCGCGAGACAGCGCCCACTTCGGCCGCAAAGAATTATGGGAATGTTATGCCCTCCACGTGCGAAAGACACTCTGCAAACATCAGCCACTTTTTTGCCCTAAAACTCCAAAAACACCTCTCCTTTTCGGAAGTCCTAGCACGGTAACCTTTCAGAAATGGACCAAGACTAGCAAAACCGAGCCGCTTTTGAGACGAGAGTATGTTTTCAGAGTTTTTTTTTCTGCCCGGCTCTTAATCTCTACTCCCAAACCGGAGAGTCAAATTCATCTCTCTCTTCATGGTTTCGCAAGCAGAGAAAACGCGACTGACTTCTTTCAGCCGTGTTAGACTTATGGATCTTAAGACTTCATGATGTCCTTCGATCACCGAGCGAACAGGCAAATTGACATAATTCGATTAAACCAAACAAGCTAGTGCGCATCGAGTCGGGAGCTTCGGCAGACACGTTGCGTAAGTACCAATGTTTTAACCGCCAAAACTTTTAGTCTACGTCACACTATGGAACAATCCTTTCTACCTGTCAATCATTTCATGTCCAGTTTCAGTTTTACCCTTCAGTTACAAGCATTTGACGCTAAGTTTTCAAATAAAGAATACCCTTGGGCATTGCTTCATGCATGTTAATAAGGCAGACATATGAAGGGCTGAGGGCATAAACTGCCTATGTGTAATTTTCGGCCGTTTTTTTAGTTCGCTTGGATTTGTCCAAATTTTTGCATGTGAACTGCATTTTGATTCAAAAACATTGTCCCGTATTTTTTTTCACCTATTTCTTTTTCGTTTTCGAGAAATAACGTATGCAAAAAAAACACCTAAAACTACACATAGGCAGTTTATGCCCTCAGCCCTTCAATTGCCAATGATGGTTTATAAATTACCATTTATGGCAATTTGATTCCTACCATGGGTTTTCCTTCATGGGAAGTGGCAATTTCTCAATAACACTATTAAAATAACCTGAATGTTAAAACAATAAAAGATGTTGTTATTATTTGAATTACCATCTATGGTTAAGCTATTTCCCAATAATGGTTGATAAATTACCATTTATAGTAATTTAATTCCTACCATGTATGGAATTAAAATGGCAATAAACATTGATGGGTTTTTCTTCATGGGAAGAGGCAATATCCCAATAATAGAACATTAAAATAACCTGAATGTTAAAAGACTAACATACATTATTGTTAATTTGAATTACCATCAATGTTTGAAAAGGATTTAACATCAGTGATACATTACATAAAACCATCAGTGGTAAGATGTCACTAACCATCAGTGGAATTTGTAATTAACATTTATGTGAATTTTTCAAAGAAAAACATTAATGGTAAGTGTCCAACTTTAACATTTATGTTTTTTTCCTTGGGAATTGATGAAATCCCATTCAATTAATTTTACATCACTGATTTTCTGCAATTTTTTCCTGTGTTTGCAGTCTTTTTTTTTTTTTTAATTTAAAGCGGTGGAACTTTAACTTAATATTGTTTGGCCACAAATTGCTCAAAATTTGCATTTTGATGTCTCAGCTTACCATTGATTCCAAGACATTTCCAGCAATTCCAAATGCGATTTTTGTTTAGTCTTAGAATTTTGGGGAATTCCTTGTAATTCCAAGTTATTCCCAACTGGATCAGTGAACATTCCTAGATGTTCTAATTAATTCCAAGCCTTTGTTTTTATCCTAATTCCTAGGAATAATCAATTGTGGGCCACAATGGAAACTGCTGGGCTACCAGTAATATATTACCCCTATAAAGTGGCAGTATAAAGACTTTTGTAGAGTGGTGAAAAATCAGGCCGTGGATTTTGATTATGAAGAATCATCTTTATTTGATGGAACTGTGATAAGATATTTCAGCTGATCACGTTTTATGATGAGAAGTTTCCTTCAGTCTAAACAACTCGTGAAAATGGCTGGCTTGTCCCTCCCTCTTGCCTTTTTGCCCATCCGAACAAAATTAATGTCAATTTCGGTAAAATACAGCATGGATGTTGACATGACAATCTGGGAAGTACCCTAGGTGTGACACACAGTGGGCCCCTCCTTGAAAAATCCTAGCTATGCCCCTTAATGTGGTCTACACTTAATCTGGTCGCCACGTTTCTTTCGTATTAAATTATATTATTCTTTTGGTCACTTGTTACGGCACATTTGTCCTTTCTTGATTGCCTTTCAATTTTAATAAAAATTTCAAAAGTCTATTTTTAAAATGAAAGTCTGTATCAACTATAACTTATTCAAGGCATGTGTGGTGAATTTTCATGATTCCCACCTTTTAAGCCCTAGAATCATGGAAAATTCATGACCCATGAAATCAGTAATGTAAACGAAATCATTTTATATGCCATGAAAAGTATGTTTTCATGGGTCATTAAAGACATTGTGTCGAGTTTCATGGATTATTAATGGCCCATGAAATCGAAGACCACACCACCAGCCATTTTCATGGCCCATGAAAGTCCAAACACTACTTCCATGGGCCATGAAATATATGTGACGAGTTTCATGGCAAATTCATGGCCCATGAATATATCTCGTTATCAAATTCATGGGTCATGAAATAAAATGCCACATTTTCATGGAAAATTCATGGCTAAAAGAGAACACATGAAATTACATTTTGCAGTTTTCATGGGCCATTAAATGGCTTTCATGGGGTATTCACAGAAAATTCATGGCATTTTCATAAAACTGTGGCTCATAGTGTTTGCATATTTTACACATTTTTCAAACTTAAATATCTTCGGAACTAATGCAGATATTTGCAAATGGTAAACAGCATTTTTATTCTTTCATGGACTTCTATGTGATATACCTAAAATATCAAGGGGTAAAAATTTGATCCTAGTATCACTTTAAGAAAAGTGTCTATACGAATGTTCGCAAGTTCAACAGCGAGAAGAAAGCTTTTAAGGACGGTGCCTCCTAATACGAAGATATTTTTCGCGGATTATCACTATGCTAAAATGTAGATTTTGGTAAGGGGCTAACGAAAATTGAAAAGAAAATTGGGGGTAACCATGCATTTTTCAGAGATAATTAAGTCCAAAGCTGCAAAAAATAGAGACTTAGTATTTTTTTCGCAAAAAAGAAAAGAAGAAATATTTCTCTGAACATTTCCTTAGAATTCCTGTTTACATATACCAAGGCAACAACAAACCAAAAGCTTGGAAACACATAACTGGTGATATTAAAACTACTTTTTATGCGGTATTTATTACAAAATCATTGCATTGGAGGCATTTTTGGCCCTGACTGCTCCCTTTTAGTTGAACAAAAACACAGGCTAAATATATTTTGCGAACTACGAAAAAATCACCATGTGTTGAGTAGGCTTACCACTTTCGTTTTGTGAGGTAAAAAGTGGGGGTCACCGTGCATTTTTTAGAGCTAAATTGGTTATTTCCTACTTTTAAGGCGCTGTTTTGGGGGCTTGAGACAATTTTTGCTCTACCCCCTCCCTAGAAAGTGAAATTTTTGCATGTCTTTTCCTTGGGCATGCTGGGATATCCGGTATTGCGACACATGCTGGAACAAAAAGTTTTCTTGATTCTTCGGGAATTAGAGGACATTTTTTCAATGAAGATGGCTTTGAATGCTAATAACAAATTCGAAGACTTTTTGAGATGTGCATTTTGCGTAAATTTCTAAGTTTTTAGGCTCTGGCGAAGTGGAAGACAAGCACGTACGTAAGATCTCGTTTTGTAGTTTTGTCAATTACCTTCGCAGTTGTTTCTTGTGGTTGTATTCAGTATCTTTCTGGAAGGAGTTTTGAAATGCATAAAAACTACGCAGTTTGAGAGCCAGTATTTGTGATTCCTTGCTTCTGATTTTCGCAGTCCGTTATTCAGGCCAATTAAGTTCAAGCTTTTCATCAGTTACGAAGGTAAGACATCGTGTTATGTTATATCTTACGTTCGATGAAAACATCTTTCTTTTTATTATTGTTGAAACAGCAATAAAATAAAAGAATAAAACCGAAACGGATTTGTTGTGTATTAACCCGATATGTGTAGCACATGACATTTTTAAGCGATTCCTTTGAATCAGTTTATACAGCGATATGTTTTGATTAAGCTTAAGTCTTATATTATTTGCCACTTCACTTCAATTGCTTTTCCCAGCGTGATTCAGCGTAATTTCATAAAACACACCACAATAATGCTTTTGTTTACGGGTTTTTGGTGTAGACAGCCTGTTGCCAATCCTGTCAAACTATCCGCTAAATCAAGAGCTTACAAAAAATACAATAACCATCAAAACAAACAATCTTCTGCGGAAATCGCGCCAGTAATCGCGCAAGATGAGATGGTTGCGTGGTGCCCAGAATGAATGCGCACTAGCAATAGGAGGCACCGTCCTTAACATGACCAAAATTTAACTCCAGATGAACTGCCATGTTCCCCGTAACCGCTCCATTGAGATGTACATTTTGTTGAATAACTCAAGTACGGGATATCACACACCCCTGAGACTTTGACAGGTAGTTTATTTACTATTTTCCCACAATATCTCAATTTATGGACTTTAATTTTTGAATGATAAGCGATTAGTTTTTACAAATGTACTACCGTCACTTGAAACTGTCCAGAAACGTTCCTTTCTTGTGTTTCAAATGACCCTGGATTGATGTATTTGTAAACAGTTTCACTCTGCTAATCAATTTTCTACTCACATTTCACCGAGACTCCATTAACGTTTATGCGAAAAAATCCTACATCATTCGATAAGCGTTTCCTTTCTCAAACAATTATCCATCGAAGCGAAAACAAGTGTGCTTAGTTTATTTTTTTTGGAATGAATACACTATATTTACCACCTTGCATAATGATAAACCTCTGTGGCCTAAAGGTCATTGTTCCTGCCTCTGACGCAGCTAACCCGGGTTCGATGTCTTTTAGCGGTATATATCACGGGCTTTATTTTTTCAGTTTCTCTTTTTCTTGTTCTTTTAGAAATATTTTTTACAAGTAATATAATTATTGTTCTCAATAGTTGAGCAGTATTTTAGAGGAATATATGTTGATAGGGGTCTAAAGAAATAGACTCCAACACAAGCTAAACACAATGCGTCCGATGTAAGAAAGACAGACTTCCCTCTATTCTTTAGTTTAGTGCTAAGTTAGGGATACAATACTGTTTTTTGCAAGCCCGAGTTTAGGCTAATTGTAGCCTCTTGTTATTATCATTAAAATTGTCAACCCGACAAATCAATAGGCCGAAATATTTTTCGTGCGTAGATTAAAACTAAAGTTGTTTGAACTAGTGAGAATTTTCTCTAAAGGGATTACCCTAGCCATGCCAATGAGTGGATAATGCTGGCCTTGCCAATGGATGCAATTTTTTTAACAGCTGATGAACGGCAAGTGAACGGCAAGTGAATGGCAAAATACCATTTGAACAGATAGCCTTAAGTGTACATTTTCGAGTACATTCCAAAATGAATTGGAACCATCTGAACTCGTAAACAATGCAGACATATGGTTGTAAACTTTTGCGAAACTTCAACTGCAGCTGTAAAAGTGATTGTCTTGCTTGTTCATCATGCTGGCATATTGAGAAACCGGCAGTGAAACAGCCCATCTTAAATTTTTGAAGAACAAGCTCAGGATAAACAAAAAAAGATTTGAGGCCTTGTTACTCTTTAGAGCACTTTTCTTTTCTTGTGTGTGTTGGTTTGATTCTTGTGTGTGTCTATCTTTGCTGTAATTCACAGATCATGTTTAACAGTTCTTTTCAGTCAGTTTGTTATAATTTTTTTTGTAAGTTTTAAATTTTAAATTTTCGTAACTGTCTATTGTATGCTAATTTTTCAGTGACTAAATAAAAGTTAACATTATTATAAATATATATATATATATATATATATATATATATATATTGAGAAACTGTGAAATTACTGTGTGATTCAAACTAAAAGAGATGTTCTCATCAGACACTTTCAGATTAACATGTAATGACTCCCGTCGTTTGGCTTTCCGCAAATTAAAAGCTTCTATTTGCTTTCATAGTGTTTTGTCTGCTGGATCCTTGGGGGAGAAATGTGAGACAAAATCTTAATACATTCACATTATTATAGTAATTATTAGTTATTATTGTCCAGGGTTCCAAATAAGATTTTAAGGCAGGGTGTCAACAAGGAATTACAGCAGGTCAAATTCAAGCTGCTCCCACCAAACCATTATAAATTTTCCATTAATTTGTCGGGTCATGTAGCTGACCTTGTACCGTTTTTGACCTGAGACCACACTCTTATTTGGAACACTGATGTCTTTTACCAAGGCATCATTGTGGCAAATTCACTGCGGCTTTCAGTTGCTTTCGGTATTTCCGCGGTTTCGGTTTCGGTTTTGGTGATTAATAATAACAATAACCTTTATTTACCGTCGGTAGTATCTATAGCACAAAGACTAGTGGGGCCAAGCAAATACAGAAACAATTAAAGTCAAATTAAATCAACTCAACTCAAATCAAATGTTGGTTTTTGGGGAGAGGGGAAAACCGGAGTACCCGGAGAAAAACCTCTCGGAACAGAGTAGAGAACCAACAAACTCAGCCCACTTATGATGCCGAGTCCGGGAATTGAACCCAGGACACATTGGTGGAAGGCGAGTGCTGTCACCACTGCGCCAACCCTGCTCCCCTGTGGTGGATTTGCAGCAAACATCAGCAAAGATGAGGTTTTATTGCATGCTAATGGGGTAATAGTTTAGAGCAGTACTGTATCGCACTTGAACCCATCCAACAAATGACAGAATAAAGTGTTCTTAGCAAACATCAACAAATAAGACTTTGGTCAGGGTTTCATAAAAAGCCTAATGCAGAAACTGGCATTTTAAAGGGAAAGAATTACCCAAACAACTACAGCCATAACATACTTCGAGGAAATTATTTCAAGGCATCAAAATTTATCAAGGATATACCTTAATCTCCCACCCACAACTTCCAGGGTAATGTAGTCTGCATACATGCCTCCTGAACTTCTGGCATGAAACAAGAGCCCAGATGGTTGTACTGTCCTGAATTCAACAATTAATGTGTATATTTCAGTATTGATGGTTTTTTCCTTTGCCATCGCAACAATGTTGTACTCCAGATAACCACTGCCAGTGAACTGACGAGTCACTGAAAGAAACAACAGGATAAGAATTTGGAAGTAAATAAATAATAATAATTTATCACTTGTTTGGCATAAATTAGCATTTGGATATGTTCAAAATGCACCTTATAGCGGGTTTTATTAATTTTTCAAGTAAAAGGGGACCTGATGTAGAGTCTGAGTGAATTTGATGAGCAGAGCTTTCAATTTTGCACCTAGAAAAGCTGGGTATGTCCTTCACAGTATACATGTACGGGTGCCGGTACCTGGGTCCCAGCTTCTAATACAACCACAGCTTACAGCACTGGTACAGGGACTTTTACCAAACTGCTTGTAGTGCAGTTTACAATCAATTAAGTTACTTGTATGCCCACCTGCCTCAGGAAAAAATAGTCGAGTTATGAGTGCCCCCATAATGTGAATATCAAATTATGACAGATCATGAGATGATGCATTCTCCAAGCAATAACATTTGATAGGTGTCTTCACAATATTTGATGAGAGAAATATATGCTTTAAACAAGCAAGAATTTTTTTTTTCAAATGCAATGACTTTTGAACCAAAGGATGTTAGGTGAATATTTTGGTAAATATTTCACTAACAAAGCTGGTAACATTTTTGCCAATCGCCGGTAAAAATAACCAGTTATTGGCTCTTAACAAGAACCTTGCATAAATTATAGTTTCATACGACACACTGGAGAACTAGAACAAACAAAAGTTCTGCCTTCAATTCAACAGCTTACTGAGAAACTCAGCGCTGCAGTATAAAAGGAATGTACCTGAGAAAACACATTCTCTTTTGTAAATTAGTTAAGCAAATTGGTGTAGCCTGTTTAAAAACACACAGAAGCTACATTCATAACTTGTCAAAGCCAAATTCCCCTAGTGAATTTTCCAACAATATTCTACTCTTTACATGTAAGTTCACCTACACTTAACAGATTATGTGGGACAGTATCAAGACACACAATACTTTTGTTGTGTAGGCTTTTCCGTAATGTAACTTTATATGCTTCTTTTTTAGCATTGGTTGTAATCAAAATATTTGTGTTCTGCAAACTCTATTTGGGCCAATGCTTTCACCACTTCCCCACTCTAGATGTTACATAAGCTTTAAAAATACAAAGAATGTCTTAAATTTGTGCACTACCACATTGCAGTTTTTGTGAAATCTGTGGTCAGAATATAAGGCACCTGACAAGATCCAATTCTCCTATGCTGTGTGTTAGGGAAATGAAAATATCATCTCCAGAACTTGACACCTCTGCATTAGATTTATTTGCAAGTCCATGGATAAAAAAATATACCGAAAAGTATAAAGCATAAGACTGAAACACATAGCAACATGTTTCTGAGCATTTTCTTAAAACATGCAAGGTAGTGCCAACTGTTAATACTGACACATATTTTTCTTCACTTCTTCAGTAAAAGAGGTATTGTTCTGGACCGTTTTGAAACTACTACAGAAAACTTGGAAATGACCAGACTTGATAAAAATTCCACAAACTCAGAGAATGACCACTTATTACTGCCTAATATACTTTCTGTAAATATGGACAATTCTATAAAGACGTCAATACTGGCCTGATAGCATTTCTGAAGAGAGCATAATGTGTCATAATACTGTGATAGCCAGATGCACTTGTGTCTCAGATGTACATAATTTTAACACTCTTATGAAAATACAGGTAAAGGCCGCATTAAAATAATGTGAAAATGATAAGACAACCTCACATCGTATTATGAAGGATATTTCATTTGAGGGTTGAGGAAGGTTTTCCTACGATATTACAGTAAGTGAACCATGCCACTGTAATTACTGGTACTAGTTATTCAGGTTTTTACAGTTTGGACCAGAAGCACTGAGTTTATAGCTTGTTCATAGTTAAAACAGTTGCTTAAAAATTATGTAGAACTCAGCAAGTATAACAAATATAATGAAATAAACCCCACAGAAGCGGTCGAGAGAAAACAAAATACTAAGACTTATAGTAAAATGTCAATATTCAAAGATTCCTAGGATCTCGTTGACGAAACAGGAATTAGGAAGGTGCACTTGTAATTATTGCAAGAACAAAATCAAGCTGGTAATGTAGTGAAATGGAGCGACAAAACCTGGAAAGAATCCAGAGAAATTTGGCTTCCGTGTTGATATTAATAGTCCTTACATAAGACTTAAAGCATCGTATATTGTTTTTCAATCAACCTTGTAGAGAGTGTGAAAGACCTAAGGACAAAATAATAATAAAGTTGAATTTAATTTGTACTTGGAGAGTTATCTTTAAACGCGGAAAACTTTGGAGAATACGAGGAATAGTTGGACAGGTAATAAACATGGATAAATGCGACATTTACTGGAGATGGTCTCGAAATATTTATTTACAACTTCACTAAGCTTAGACAAACTCGGTCGTGTGGTGAATTAAGATGATTCTCCTGGGTTCAACGCATTCGATTAAAAGAACCAAAATCACCACATACTGAAATTTGCTTGAAAAGTTTCGATGTGAACAATTTAAAAAATCCCACGCAAGCTAGATTTTGTATGAAACGCAGGAATGTGTAACAGATGCAAACCGCAAATCAACATAACTGAAATCAACAACCGCTAGTGTTCGAATAAACGTCACGAGTTCAAGTTCCAATGTTAGTTTAAACTGTTTAAAAGTCAAAATGAATCAACATGTTTCCATACACATTTTACCGGACAAAAAGAAAGGCAACAGGATCTAACAAGCTGCTCGTGCTGAGTTCCCGAGACTGAATACAGATAGAGAGTCTCGATTGTGAATATTTTTGACACCAGCGACGAGAAACAATCGACAGCATTTTAGGTCCAAAGAGCTCTTGCGGCCAAGAAAAATCAGCAAATCTAAGTTAAAACCACAACTGCCAAAACACAACATCTCGACATCAATTCCATACACGTGTGGTAGCTTATCGACAACAGCACAAAGAAGATAAACTTCAAAACATTCTTTTTACGTGAGCTTATGTTTACCTTAAAAATTAAGCTTAAGCTTATCGGTTGCCGAGAAAACTAAGCTCATGTAGCGCAACTTCCTCTATTGCAGTGGTTCTATTTTTGCCACAAATGATCTCATAGTCTCTCTCTAGCAATTGCAAATTGCTAAACTCAAAGTTACTAAACTCAAATTATTGCTGTAGAATAACACATAATCAGATGTAGGTGGTTCCCCATCAACCTTCTCGACCAACGAATCTGCAATATTTTCGCGAAGAAAACATGCACATCTATCGGGCGCCATATGGGACAATATTGTTAGGCAGTTTATATGGTTGTTGATAAATATATTTTCACCATTGTGCAATATATTTATATCTAATAAAATTTATAAACCATATATTTACAGCAATAAAAATATATACGGCTATTACCATATATTTACAGCAATAAAAATATATAAGGCTATTACCATATATTTACAGCAATAAAAATATATACGGCTATTACCATATATTTACGGCAATAAAAATATATACGCCTATTACCATATATTTACGGCAATAAAAATATATACGGCTATTACCATATATTTACGGCAATAAAAATATATACGCCTATTACCATATATTTACGGCAATAAAAATATATACGGCTATCAGCAAAATATATACGGCTATTGCGCCCGTTGTATTACATGTCAGTGGAGTGCTTAATGAAGCTTGAGGTTTTCGCGGGAATTCCCTGGTTCCCTTCGGCAAAATGGGGAATGCTCGGGGTTCAATACCTACTGGTTTGCATAGCCTTGTAAGGCACATCATTGAACATCCGGATTTCAAACAAGCTGTGAATGCAGCTTCATCTTCTAGTGTTGCACTGTCCTGTTCTGGTGTGGCAGCTTCGTGTTCTGGAGTTGTAGCGTCTTTGTCTTCAGGGATCGCTAGTACAGCGGCATCACGCGTCGGACACAACGCCTCTGTTCCTGTCCCCCGAACACCAAGAGAGGAATTGCGTGAGATATTCCACCGAAGAAATGCAAGTGCTCCCCCTCAGTTTCAAAGTAGAACGAATTGGCAGTCCGCCGCACGTGGACGTGGGCCCCAGCAGAGCAGGAGTGGGTGGAAACGAAACCAGTCAGCTCCGGGAGGGAAAGGAAAGCAGCCAAAGCCTACCACGTTTTCTAGAGAAGTTGTTTTATTAAGAAGGCCTGATGACAGCATGGTGAGGGGTGCTGCAAAAGCGGAACTACAGCGGCTGGGTCATGTCATAAGCGACTTTCCCTTTGACAAAACATGGCCTGCTAATGTGGTCTTGGAAAAATTGCTGTCTGCCTTCTCAACATCCGTGCCATCACTAGCTGAGATCACCTGCGAGCCGAAGTAAGTGTAAGCTTAAGTTATAATTCCAAACTGATTGTGTACCTACACACACTTTATAATATATATATATATATACATATACATATACATATCTCATCAAAACCATTTAACATTCACTCACCCATTGTGTAGAGAGTTTGGTTTGTGAAGATGTATAGTAAGTTATCATCACTTACATGTTCACTCTTTAATCCGCAGTTCCAAGATATGATTTTCATTATCTACACTCAGTTTGGTTTGTGTTTGCTGCTAATTAATCAGTTTGCATACACGTGCATATTTTATGTTTATTCGTTTATTAATTTACTCCACACATGAGAAATTACAACTAATCAGGAACTAAAAGTGTAGGGGTTTCATCCAAAAAGAGCTGAAGCTGAGCTCGTTGCCAGGGATCAATGCATTCCAACATCCACAGTTAATACATAATCAAGATATAAAAACACACTGAACTTTGCCATACTAAGCTTGACAACCCTAGGTATTACTAAGAATTTATATAACCTTGCTCTTAAAAATAGAAACATTAGGAGCCTCCTTGACATAATTTGGTTAACTGATAAAACATGTGAAATAGCTCTTCCTAAAAACATAGTTGTACTACAAAATGCTGACATTGCAAAATAGAGTGGTTGGGCACTGCATATTTGGTGTCAGCATCATCTTGTCCTCAATAATGGTAATTAATTATTATCCATTAACTTGTGTTTCAGAGTTAAGATAATGATGGGCATGGGCTCAGAATTGGTGGAGCCAGATCTTACACCAGACCAAGAGCTGGATGGAGAAGTGGTCAGTCGAATATTTTCACAAAGAACTGTGTGGCTTCTTCCCAGTGAAGTCTTGAGTGGATTCACATCAGACATCAGGGTAAATAATATTTCTTAGCACAGTGACAACCCCTCCCTAAACTTCACCTTAAATGCAATTTAGTGGTACCCTCTATGAAAGAGTTCTGAGTGCACTAAAATGACACTGCCAATAGCTCCCTAATATTCCATCATAGTGCCTAATCAATTGTATCGTGTATCATAACTTAAATAAAATCCTAAAAACCTAACCATGTCAGTTTCCATACAGTATGCTTCACCGTTTTTGCAGTGGTTGCAAATGAGGAAATGACCCTAACACAAGCATCCACAAAACAAGCTAAAGCAATCTGAGAAAGTTGTTAAGTTATTGTTTATTTAATTTTAGGATGCATTTAACGGAGGACACAGTATGGATGCTTGCAATGATTCTGGAATAACTGCTCAGGAACCACATTCAGATAATGGGCATTCTGATGATAAGCTCCAGACCCTGAAAGGGATGTTCCCGGCAGCCACAGAGAGCACATTGAGAGCAGCCCTTACTTCTGCTGGGAATGATATCAGCATGGCTGTAGACCTCATAGTTTGTGATGATCCAGAAAATCCAGATTCAACAGTTGATGAGATCTCTAGCCCTAGTAAGTGTTTGATTGTTATTTTAGCATAAAATTAAGGTTAATGTTGGCAAGCAACCTTTCTGTGAGCCCGCGCTCTTCTCTGCGGCCCTCGACTGCACGTGCGTTCCCATATTTGGTAAGCGCTATTCACATGTAACACACCATGCAGTTAATCATTTTCACCCTTCTCTGAGTCCTGCAAGTTGTTACTTTGCTCCAAGTGCAATCAACCGTCTAAAGCATTGCCATTTTTCTCGCTATTGACTGAGATTGTACCTCATGGAACTCTCTGCGCTCAGCAACGAAGTTCTACGTCTCCTGTTGGCGCAGAATAACTTGCAGATCACAGGTTCGCGTGAGCAGTTGATAGAGCGGCTCGGTTCGATCTCTCCTTCGAATCCTTCCTCGGTCACACGCTCGAGAACCGCTGACGGCTCCGCATCGGCTGCTAAACGTCTTCGCCCAAACCGCCAAGAACCCGGTGGAAGCGATGTTCATGATGAGCCCCGCGATCCTACGCCTGAGGACGGTTTACCCGACGACACAACAGCCGAACAAAACGGCGACAACCATGAATACGTTGTCCAAGATGGCGACCGCAACGATTCCCTTACCGTGAACCCCGCACCCGATCCAGCACATCTTGCTACGCTGATAGGCAGCATCGTCGATCAAAAGCTGAGGAACTTCATGCCACTCCTGCAAAGTGCCTCGTCGCTCCCAACAACGCCTCTAGCGTCTGCTCCAATATCTCAGCCCTCAACAACTCGACAACTTGCGGATCCAACCTTTGTGGCGAGTCTACTTTCACCGCCGTCTACGTCTGCAAGCGCCGACCTCCCTCTACCTGCGATAACACCATCATCTTCTCTCGCTGACCACGTTTCAACAAAGACCAAGCAAGCTATTTTACGCGGTGAGTACGTTGACTTTGATTTGCTGCTGCCAGAAAACTCCTTCCTTCTAACCCATAACGAGCTTACCGGGTTGTCCATATCCGTTGGCGGGAAACAGGTAGATCTCCCAAACACCCGCAAGAAAAAAACGCATGTTGATTCTATCGATAAATGGCTGTCCGCCTTCGCCGTATACTGTACGATTTTGCTCGCCTCCTTTCCCCGGAGGGCAGTCGAGATGTTCACCTACCAGGAGATCATCCGATCAGCCCAACGGAAATTCTCAGGGTTCGCATGGCTCTCCTACGATATCGCTTTCCGTCGGAAAGCGGCCGGCAATCTTTCTCTCAATTGGGGAGAGCGTGATACCCAACTATACCTCTTGAAGTTTACTGGGCAAGCCAAATCTTGCTGCTCCATTTGCGGAAGTGGGGATCATTATTCTTATGGGTGCTCCCTTTCCGCCCTTAGACCCAACAATACACAACGGGGACTCTGCAACAATTACAACCGAGGGACCAAATGCAGCCAAGCCCCCTGTCCTTTCAGCCACCGCTGCAAAACCTGCTATGGAGACCACCCAGCATACCACCACGATGACCCCCCCCCTTTCAAAAACTAGAAGCCAGACTGATAAGAAATCATCAAACCGCTGAAGCCCTGCTGTCCTTAAAACCTGAGACCCCCGTGAACATTTCCCTCTTAACCGACCTCCTTAAGACCCACCCCAATCAGAACTTTGTAGCTAACCTCACTGCTGGGCTAGCCCAGGGTTTTCGGGTGGGCTACCAAGGCAACCGTCTCCCCAAAACAGCCAGAAACCTTCCTTCGGCCTATCAACACCCCTTTCTCATTGAAGAAAACCTCCTGGAAGAAGTTGAACTTGGCCGCCTTGCAGGCCCTTTCGAATCCCCCCCTTTCCCAAATTTCCAGATCCATCCCCTTGGGCTGGTCCCCAAAAAGAATAGCCAAAAATGGCGCACTATTTTCCACCTCTCTTTTCCCAAAGGGTCCTCCGATAGCCTGAACGCCAACATCCCACTTGAACTGTTCACCCTCCACTATATTCGCATTGATGATGCTATCTCATTGGTCCTCGAACATGGCCCTGGCTGTTTCATGACAAAAACCGATATACAGTCGGCCTTCCGCATTATCCCTGTTCATCCCGATGATTGGGAATTATTGGGTATGTCCTGGAAAGGTCTTTTCTTTTTCGACAAAGCTCTCCCCTTTGGCCTTAGAAGTGCTCCCTACCTTTTCAATCAACTCTCTTATGCCCTGGAATGGCTAGTCAAAAACCACCTTAACATCCCCTCCATTATCCATTTACTGGATGACTTCTTTATTGCCCAGCCCCCTCCACTCTCCCGTTGCGCTACAGCTCTTTGTCAGGTCCTTACCTTATTTGAGGAACTAAATATCCCTCTTGCCCCAAAGAAGACTTTCCGCCCCACCCAGTGCCTTGAGTTTTTAGGTATAACACTTGACTCGGTCCGTATGGAAGCCAGGCTGCCAATTGACAAACTACACAATACCCGCTCAATGCTTGCCTCCTGGTCCTCCAAAAGATCTTGTCGTCTACGTGACCTCCAATCCCTCATTGGGACTTTACAATTTGCCTGTCGGGTTATCTCCCCTGGTCGCCCCTTCATGCAACGGATTATCAATCTCACTCGAGGGGTCCGCCACCCTGGGCATTTTATTTCTCTCAACCAAGAATTCAGGAAGGACCTTCTTATGTGGCAGCTTTTCCTTGACCAGTGGAACGGGGTTAGCCTTTTTCTCCCCCCCTTTACTGAGGCTTCCCCCCAAATCCACCTTTTTACAGATGCTGCTGGTTCCATCGGCTACGGGGGTTTCTTCAATAACTTGTGGTTCCAGGGTAGATGGCTCCCGTCCCATCAGCTCAATTCCGCCACAGGAATAAGCATCCAGTGGCAAGAGCTTTACCCAATTTACCTGGCTTGTATGCTCTGGGCTCCGTTATGGGCTAATAGGAGAATTTGCTTCCACTGCGATAACCAAGCAATCGTTGCTATTCTCTCTGCGAAGAGCTCAAAAATCCCCCGGATTATAAATCTCGTTCGTTTAATCACCCTGCAGACTTTAAAGTTCAATTTTACTTTTTCTGCCAAACATGTCTCTGGCCTTGACAATGGCATCGCTGACAGTCTCTCTCGCTTTCAGATGGCCCGTTTCCACCTTCTCGCACCGGATGCATCGCCTGTTCCTTGCCAGATCCCTCATTTCCTGACCAAAGTCTGACTCTGCAAGCGGCCAGTTTCATCTACCATTCCATTACATCAACCACCCGCCGTACCTATTCATCTGGGGAACGCCAATTTATTCGCTTCTATTTACACCATGGGCTTGTCTCCCCTGATACCCCTTTACTACCCAGCCGTGAGGCTACCTTGATCCACTTTGCTACCCACCTGTCCAATACAGTTTCTTATAGCACTATAAAAGTTTACCTTGTAGCAGTAAAAAACCTACATACTGAGTTTGGTTTTCCGCTGGACTTCACCTCCATGCCCCTCCTTTATAAAACGTTGCGAGGCATAAAATGCTTGCAGAGCACTTCTAAGCGAGCACGCTACCCCATCACCATTACAGTTCTCCAACAAATCTATGCTAAGTTACAACCTTACCACTCTCAGGACGTTGACTCTTCCATGTTATGGGCTGCCTTTACCCTAGCCTCTTTCGGTTTTCTACGAAGCAGCGAATTCACATGCAATGGCAAGTTTGATCCCCATATCCACCTATCCAGAGCTGATATCATTTTTAAACCTAATATTCTCAATCCGAATTTTCTTGAAATTACCATTAAGAAGTCTAAAACTGGCCCCTTTCCGCGAGACAGCCAGACTCACTATAGCTAGGTCACACTCTACCGTCTGCGCTGTCACCGCCCTCCAAGACTATCTTCTTCAAACACATGGAAAGAGTACCTCCCATCCTCTCTTCAAATTCACTGATGGGCGCAATCTTACCCGCACATCGCTTACCAACAACGTGCGTGCCCTACTCCATGTCTGCGGCCTGGACAGTGCAAACTCTGCCTCACACAGCTTTCGTATTGGCGCAGCCACAACAGCGGGAGCAGTTGGTCTTCCTGATTGGCTAATCAAAGTCCTTGGAAGGTGGAAATCTAATGCTTACCAAACTTATATCAAGACCCCCAAAGAGGCTATCCTCCAAGTACCCAAGAACTTGGCTTCCTGCCTTAACCGATAACTATTTTAGATACCGGTACATTGAAACACTATGATGTCTCCTGTTAATAACTTTTATTGTTGCGTTCTAATTCTTAGTTTCAATTACTCTCGGGTTCATAACCCAAGAACTTGGCACCTTGCCTTAACTGATGATTACTTTAGATACGTTGAGAACACTGTGATTTATTGTTACATTCATAGTTTGTCAATTAATCTCAGGTTAATTCCTATTATTACACGGGCCCCCAGGCCACCCCTCCACAGGCGGTTGGCCTCGCTTTCACTCGCCCCTTTGGGGCCAAGGTCTTCCCATACCTAATCCCTTGCACCTCCTGTCGAGTTCTGGCCTGGGGTACCCTGTTTTTTACGTAGTTTTTGGGGGCCCCACACAGGGGACTTTCTCATTATACTCGACGTCTGTGGGCGGGGAATTGCTGCCTGCGGCACCCCTTCAGCCCTGTGCTGGAGCCCCGTCAGGGAGGGGACATTTGTTCTCTGGCTGGGTTAACTTGGCCCCATGTAATTATTCCAGCAACAATGTCCTCCTTGCAGTACAGGCATGGGGCACCCCCTCGGCATGGCGCCATGTGCCGAGGCCCCCCATCCGGTGGGTTTTTCCGGTCGGTGGGTTTTTATCCGAGCCTTGCCAGTACATTCCCTGCCCACTACTTGGTCTTGTGTCTTTATTGCGCGCCATAACATTAATTGTTATTTTAGCATAAAATTAAGGTTAATGTTGGCAAGCAACCTTTCTGTGAGCCCGCGCTCTTCTCTGCGGCCCTCGACTGCACGTGCGTTCCCATATTTGGTAAGCGCTATTCACATGTAACACACCATGCAGTTAATCATTTTCACCCTTCTCTGAGTCCTGCAAGTTGTTACTTTGCTCCAAGTGCAATCCCTCCCACCCACCCTGTTATCTTGTAACATTAGCATTTACCAGTTCTTCGTACATTACCGGTTGTTAGGGCTTCCTAAGCCCTCAGTTCATTCTTGTTAACCTTCGTTATTTTCGCATAACTCTAAATAACTTAAATAAATTTTATGCGCGGGGAATTGCTGCCTGCGGCACCCCTTCAGCCCTGTGCTGGAGCCCCGTCAGGGAGGGGACATTTGTTCTCTGGCTGGATTAACTTGGCCCCATGTAATTATTCCAGCAACAATGTCCTCCTTGCAGTACAGGCATGGGGCACCCCCTCGGCATGGCGCCATGTGCCGAGGCCCCCCATCCGGTGGGTTTTTCCGGTCGGTGGGTTTTTATCCGAGCCTTGCCAGTACATTCCCTGCCCACTATTGCCCACTACTTGGTCTTGTGTCTTTATTGCGCGCCATAACATTAATATGGCGTTTGTAAGGCAGACACCTTTCTAAGCTGGCAGGTCCCAAATAAAATGAAACTGGTTCTTTATTGATTTGAAGGTTACTGTACATTCTTTTGTGAGCACTTTCTCCTTAGGATATCATGTTTCATGTAGAATAATTATTTAAATTTTGAAGAATCAAATTTGAAGTTGAGTATGTGATTTGTACCAAATTTGCTTATTCATTTTATTTTATTTTATTTCATACTCAATTTTGTTTATCTCAGTTCTAATAGAAGAAAGACATTACATTAAAGACACGATTTAACGTTAAATCGTGACCCCCAAAATTAACTATTGCACATTTTGTAACGCAGGATTTACGTTGTATCCTGTGCGTATTTGTTTGTGGGTGTTTTTTGCTGTTCACACCCTACTTTGAACGTGCTTTATACTGTAAATGTTAAGTATAAAAGTAGTTCAATTTGTAATCTTGTTAAATCCCTGATGAAGTCTGTCTGATCAGACGAAACCGGTCGGATAATATTAAAAAACATTGACAAGATCTGTTGCTGTGTGCTGCTCACTAGTTTTTGTTTAAAAAATTTTAAAAAATTGTTTAAAAAATTAAAAAATTATTTAAAAAATTTTAAAAAATTATTTAAAAAATACGCTGCATCCACTCATTTGTTTATTCATCATCACTTATGATTTTAAAACAGATTAACTTGCCTGAGCCATGAAGTAATCTCTATAAGCATTCACAACTGCAACTACCCACCATGCAAGTCTGTCATTACATTTCACTGACTGACTCCAAACATAACTCTTCTAGCCATGAAAACTTGCATGTAATATTGTCAGACACCTTGTGTCAAAGAAACAAGTTATTGGACATCTATTTAGAGGTGGCAGGAGTTGCCTTATTTTCTGTAGACTTCATGTTATTTAATCTTGTACTTTCACCAGTTGTAACAAAATTCTTTCTTACTATAATTGTAGAGATGTGTCACAGAAGTTGTGCTTTGTGGTATTTTCTTGAGAGAATCAAGCTTCTGAAGGTGTTATTTATGTACATAACATACATTTAAACAACTTAAAACGTTTCCTAAAATCAAAGCCCAAGCCAACTTCATCTTTAAACCATGACTGTTAGTTTTAAGTGAGGAGAATGCTTCATGCAAGAATATTAGAATAAATACTGGTATTTCTCAATACTTACAATGCACTTACAAATGTTGATCCACTGTCATGTTTTCAGGTGAAAATAAAGGGCAAGAGCTGAGTGCAGATACAAGAGACCCAGCTGAAATCATGGAAGAATTTCGTTCTGACACTAAGAAGGCAGGCACTGAATATATTAATTTTAACAGAATGCATCGCTCAATGCTCCAGCAGTTAATGAAAACTTACAAGGACCCCAGATTAGATATTCAGAAATCACCTGACATACATTTTGAGGGAGAAATGGCTGCTGATGCTGGGGGCCCAACCAAGGAATATTTCTATACTGCAATAGAGTCATTATTCAAGGTTGATCCCATCTTTGGTGTTTCCCTTTTCACGGGAGAGAGAGGGCACTACATTCCGGTCATGAACATGGATGCCATTTCAAGTGGGTGCTTTAAGATGGTTGGAAAGCTGCTAGCACACAGTGTCTTGCATGGTGGTCCAGGCCTTCCAGGCATTGCACCTGCTGTAAAGAAGTATTTAGTTAGTGGCTCAATCACAGATGCTGCAGACTTGGTGTCAGTGAGTGGCATCCCTGACATTGATCTTCGTTGCCTAATTGAAGATAAGGTATGGAAGTAATGTTATTATGATTGTAACTTGTTATTTTTGCCCAGTCTGATTCTTACTATTCTTACAAAATGAATGCAAGGGTCTGTTAGGCTAATATTTTTTATCTTTATAGTTAACAGGAGACAAGTCCAGTTTACTTGTTAAATGAAGATGAGAAAGACAAAATCGAGGAAGCAATGGTGAGGCATGGTTGCACAGACATTCCACTGAGTGACAAAAACATGGTAAAATCAGTTCAGGATGTCATGGTGGGCGAAGTCCTAGTATCAAGGCGAATGGCATTGGATGCCATTTTTCTGGGAATGAACACCATACGATTGGGGCATCTTCTGCATGCTAAGCCGGCAGTTCAGTGTTATGTTTTCCCATCTCCAGAGAAAGTATGGGTTGATGCAGAAACATTAAAGAATAAGATGACCCTTGGTATACTAGACAAGCTTGATACTGAGAAGAAGAAGAATGCATATGAGTGGTTCCTTAGATTTACAAGCGAATACAGTGAACCCAGAGGTTGGTGTTTTCATTTGGGATGTATCTAAAAGCAATTTGATAGTTAGGCCTAAATTAAGGCTGAAAGAACTTCATCTGTTCTAACTGGCATAAACGCATTTTAAATGTAACATATTACCTCAACCTACATCTCCCAACCAGTCATGTTAGCTTAGATTTTGTGTGATAGTTATCCAACCTTTGACTTAACATCTTGCACAAATTATTTCTTCCAAAAGTGGCAGCCATCATTTAAAAGCCAATTTAAAAGATCTGACTGCACCTTCATAAGCAGGGATATATTAAAGACTTGGGACACATCAAAGCCTGTAACAAACGAGCAAGTTTTCCTTGACCAGACAAGACAAAGATGTTTATTGTACGTAAACTAAATTACAAAAACAAGTTTTACTTGCTCGTCTGTATGAGTGACAAATTATTTTTGGCAAGTTTTGCCTTCACAAGTTTTATTTGCTTGTTTGAAGGTATAAATAAGGTTTTTATCGTCATTTCTTGTTGTAGCCAGGGTTGCAATAGTACAGTGGTCGTCACACTGAACAAAAGACTGCTGAGCACCCACAATTTCTTGTCAAGTTTTCTTTGTTGACCCATAGTCACCAGCAAGTTTCACTACTTGTCAAGTTTTTCCTAGACAAGTCTCAACAAGGAGACTTGTCAAGGAAAAACTTGACAAGTCTTCCCATACACATGAGCAAATAAAATTGCCATGCGAAAACTTGTGAAGTGAAACTTGCTTGTGTGTAACCATCTTTATCATATTGGAAGAATTCCACTCACCCCACCCCAAGAAAGACATAATTATGGTGTCCAAAACCTATATAGTTTAAATTATATTGTATTGATCTGAGATACAACATGTTTCAAACAAGCTTGTAAGGTTTTTGAAACAAACCACACCCTTTCTCAAATGTTTTAATCCTGTTGTTGATTTGATTAGATTTTTAATGTTTCAGATTTGCTTGTATTCATCACTGGAACTGACATCCTGGATGAGGAAATCTATATCAGCTTTGGCTGTACAGAGAAGAAATTCTTAGAAGCTGACAGCTGCTTTAACCGTGTTACAGTCCCAATATCACATGAAACATATGAGGCATTTGCAAATGCATGCTCTACTTCAGTTATTTTTGGCTCTCGGGGTTATGGAAGGTTTTAGTTTAGCACAACTTAGACACTGCTCGACACTAACTAACGTCTTTTGAAAATGCCAGTTACTGTTATGTTATTGTTAAGTCTTTGTATGAATGACTACCATGTTCAGTCACGATAACAATATTTGACCAGTGGTTTATAAAGTTAGAGGTCACAAACCAATCAACAAGTTGATTTTATACTTCATTGATGGCAAACAAGTCAGTTGCAAGACTGATTGTCAGTACAATAAATGCCTTTTTCACTGAGTCTTTTAATCTTTGTTTCACCCTTTTTCACTTTTTTTAAAAAGACAGATTTTTTTAAAGATCGATTTTGAGAAGCATTTTAAAAGGAAAATTAGTGATAAAAATATTACATGGCGTTTCAACCACCTGATGTCATTGTTGTCAAATGTGAAGAAAATTAACATGGCTGACATTATACAGAAAAAGGTGTCTGTGTGTGTGAATTAGAAGAATGCGTATAATGAAATAATACCTAAGACTGTTCACACAAAGAGTTTCACGTCAATAGAGCCACTGGGTATTAAGCTTTTTTACCAAAGTGACTCTATTTGCACGAAACTCTTTGTGTGAACAGTCTTGGGCTATTGTTTCATTATTCGCATTAATTCACACACAGAGACACCTTTTTCTGTACATGTAATGTCAGTCATGTCAATTTCTTCACATTCAACAATGTTGAATTGAGGTCATTGCAACATCAAGTAATATTTTTATTGTTGATTTTCCCTTTAAGAGTTTCACGTCAATAGAGCCACTGGGTATTAAGCTTTTTTACCAAAGTGACTCTATTTGCACGAAACTCTTTGTGTGAACAGTCTTGGGCTATTGTTTCATTATTCGCATTAATTCACACACAGAGACACCTTTTTCTGTACATGTAATGTCAGTCATGTCAATTTCTTCACATTCAACAATGTTGAATTGAGGTCATTGCAACATCAAGTAATATTTTTATTGTTGATTTTCCCTTTAAGAGTTTCACGTCAATAGAGCCACTGGGTATTAAGCTTTTTTACCAAAGTGACTCTATTTGCACGAAACTCTTTGTGTGAACAGTCTTGGGCTATTGTTTCATTATTCGCATTAATTCACACACAGAGACACCTTTTTCTGTACATGTAATGTCAGTCATGTCAATTTCTTCACATTCAACAATGTTGAATTGAGGTCATTGCAACATCAAGTAATATTTTTATTGTTGATTTTCCCTTTAAAAAGTTAACACATAAGGGGGGGAGGGGACTCACTTTAAACAACAACGACAACAACAATCTTTATTTGTACTCATTCTTGCTAAGAAAAAAAATTATTTGACAAAGAACCCCCAGCCCCTTCCCCCTGTGCTGTCCCTGCACATGTACTGATAATATTTTATCTAGAAAGTTTGCCATAAGTACATGTATCACTGCCATTATAGATGAACTTTCAAACAGCACATGAAGGTATGACTCATTAAGTTGCATCAGGCACCTGGGAAGATAACATTTCCATGGAAAATCAGTAGTCAGTTCAAAGTTCCTATTCATACAATGTAACTGCAAAGGAAGAAAAGCTTTCATAAAATGTATGCTTTGTTTAAGATGTAACTTCATGCACAGTTTCGAGTACAGCTACATATAGGTTTACACCATGATTGCCATCATCTGATAATGGTTCAACACTTTCTTGCAACTGTTGCAACTGTTCATCAGATAAAGCAAACCATCCTTCTGGTACTACAACATCATTGTCAGAGTCGCAGTCAGGTATGGGTCCACCTCCAGTGCCAAACTCATTCATTTCTTGATCATTACCAAAAACACTTTGCGCAGCTAAATAGTTTGAGTTTGCAGCAGCAGTCATTCCAGAATGCCAGGGTTGTCTTGGTGACCTGTTCCTTTCGGTACTCATTGGGTGATTGTTCCAGCTACCTGTTAATTCACCTAATGTCCTGTTAATGCATGGCAAAAATATGTAGTGAAGAGCAAACACGTGAAGCTCATTAACAGGATCAAGAAGTTGACATTGTTCAAGAAAGTAAAAAATGTTGCAATAGTAGCCAACAACATTGTTCTTTACTTCAACCCAAAGACGTTCAATTCTCTGATTGTGTACGCTACGACCAGTTAGCATGCTTCCCCTATTTGGTCCTCTTTCTGGGTGATTCAACATGTATTCTGCCACGCCAACATTCTCTGTACCAAAATCTGATCGCACCCTTGATGGCAAGCCAAACTGGTTGACTGCTTCTAAAAACAGTGCAGTAACAGTTCCCTATTTGTTATTTGTAGAACATCTCAGAAAAACAATACAACGGCTGAAACCATCAATACCTCCATGTATAACGAATCGCCATCTAATGAGTTTGTGGTGACCATCAATATGCCTGTAGTGTAGCAAAAACAGGAGAACTTAGGAGGTGACTACATTGCAAATTTTAGCCTAGGCTGACATTTCAGTCCCGTAAGGGGACTGGAACTTTGCAGTGATTACATGACAGATTTCAGCCTGGGCTGAAACCTTTTCCCTTCCCAGCTACCATCATGGTTGCCACAGGTCAGGAAATGGTGAGGATAAAAAAATTCCTAAAGGTTAGGAAATTTCACTCTGGGTCAGGGATAATCAAATCATTCAGAATGTAAGTGTTGAAATGTTGTCCTTCAGCAGCATGTTAATAATCAAAAACTGTTCCGAGTGAGGTACCTCATGATGCCGTGGATCGCTGAAAGCTTGGAACATTAACCCGACTACAGAAGGTAACTTAACGCCTCTCTAGAAACAGTCTTTGATCATCTAGAATGAGTTTCAGGTTGGGTTATTGTCAGTATCTGGATAGAGGACAGAGTATGGGATGATTGATAAAGATATTAAGGATTTTGATCTTACCACAGTGCATTTGGACAGGGAACATTGTATGTTCGCCTTACGACTGCCTGGCATCGCCTAAGGGCACGGCTGACTGGGTCCACAGTAAAAATCGCTTCGCGAATGCGCCACCTCTGAACAAGCATTCCCCTACTTCGTAATGAACCAATTACGTATGTTTCGCCTGCGTTTGGCATTACTTGAAGTATTTCATCGCGATTTCACAAAGTCTTGCATCTGAAATATCAGAATAGGTGACTCTCGGACCAGTTGTCTTGTTTACTGCCAGGGAATACTGATGTCGCCTTCGTAGAATTGTTTTGTAAGATACACGTGCTTCATTGGCCACTTCTTTCCAAACGCCATGAATATCATGTAACCCTGTGATTACTTCTTCGGGGATGTAAAATCTGGGCCTGCCTGGCCCTGCACACTGTTCCAGTGGACATGAGAATCCCATTTCCGAAGCAAAGTTTCTTTGTGTGTTACACAAACCTCGGAACTGACCATTTAAACCGTTGACTTCTTCATGCAACAACTCCAACAGCTGAATCAAATCTTCGCCAGCGCTCTGTTGTTCGCATTGTAGAATCACGGATCTGATGACGTAAGTGTAATCATCTAACCGGTGTTCAAAATACTCTAGGACATTAAGATTATCACTGTACAGATTTCGCTGAGCTTGACCTAAAAGCGAAGGAATGGAGTTGACAAAAAAGGACTCCAGGTCATTCTCCTCTGACGCCATTTTGTTTGTGTGTCACTTAAGCACTCCACTGACAGGTAATACAACGGGCGCAATAGCCGTATATATTTTGCTGATAGCCGTATATATTTTTATTGCCGTAAATATATGGTAATAGGCGTATATATTTTTATTGCCGTAAATATATGGTAATAGCCGTATACATTTTTATTGCCGTAAATATATGGTAATAGGCGTATATATTTTTATTGCCGTAAATATATGGTAATAGCCGTATATATTTTTATTGCTGTAAATATATGGTAATAGCCGTATACATTTTTATTGCCGTATATATTTTGGTAATAGCCGTATACATTTTTATTGCCGTAAATATATGGTAATAGGCGTATACATTTTTATTGCCGTAAATATATGGTAATAGGCGTATATATTTTTATTGCCGTAAATATATGGTAATAGCCGTATACATTTTTATTGCCGTATATATTTTGGTAATAGCCGTATACATTTTTATTGCCGTAAATATATGGTAATAGCCGTATATATTTTTATTGCCGTAAATATATGGTAATAGCCGTATATATTTTTATTGCCGTAAATATATGGTAATAGCCGTATATATTTTTATTGCCGTAAATATATGGTAATAGCCGTATATATTTTTATTGCCGTAAATATATGGTAATAGCCGTATATATTTTTATTGCCGTAAATATATGGTAATAGCCGTATACATTTTTATTGCCGTAAATATATGGTAATAGGCGTATATATTTTTATTGCCGTAAATATATGGTAATAGGCGTATATATTTTTATTGCCGTAAATATATGGTAATAGCCGTATATATTTTTATTGCCGTAAATATATGGTAATAGCCGTATATATTTTTATTGCCGTAAATATATGGTAATAGCCGTATATATTTTTATTGCCGTAAATATATGGTAATAGCCGTATATATTTTTATTGCCGTAAATATATGGTTTATAAATTTTATTAGATATAAATATATTGCACAATGGTGCAACTATATTTATCAACAACCATATAAATTGCCTAACAATATTGCCCCATATGGCGCCCGATACACATCGTCATGCCTGCAAAAATAAATCGGTTACTCACCTGCAAACGCGGCAGCCAAGCAGTGAGAAAGCCAAAAAATCGATGCAAATCCTTTCCAACCCATCATAAATGCACAAGGCAAGCTTGCCGCACACCAGCGCTGGATCCTGGCGTTGCTCTTTTGTGCTCTCCTATTGGACGATCATGTCTAAAACAGGCAATCCGATTGGTCAAAATACACTTGAGATTGGACTGTTTCTGGGTGGGGCAAATGCGAATGTCACGATTTCCCACGAAACGTGACACCAATTTATCTCAGACAAAGGAAATCAATTATCTCCACGTTTTTTTTGGCAAACGAAACTGCTGCCTTCAGAACCTTTCTGCTCATAAAATTCTCAAGTTATGACTTATGCTTTACGATGTTGTTGTAATGGCGAAACAGGAGAATTCAAAGTCCATCTCGTGACACAGAAGCTGGTTTTCATGTGTTCGATTAATGTCTTTTTCTCAGCATCACGAAAATGCGTAATTGTTGGGATCTCCGACCTTTGTTTTTCTGCTCATTGACCCGTTTAGAAGAAGAAGAGAGTTGCGCACTTCATTTATTATAATTTAATGGAAATAATAAACATAATAATTAATCACTTAGAAGACGATTCATAAGGACGACTTGAGAGATCGGAGCGGTCGGAGATCCCATCTGTGATAGCCAGATGCACTTGTGTCTCAGATGTACATAATTTGAACACTCTTATGAAAATACAGGTAAAGGCCGCATTAAAATAATGTGAAAATGATAAGACAACCTCACATCGTATTATGAAGGATATTTCATTTGAGGGTTGAGGAAGGTTTTCCTACGATATTACAGTAAGGCCCGTTTCAAACGTCGAACTTCTCATGTGCCGAATCTAATGCAAATGAGCGAAAACAATAGATTTTTCTCATTTGCATTAGATTCGGCACATGAAAAGTTTGACTTTTGAAACGGGCCTAAGTGAACCATGCCACTGTAATTACTGGTACTAGTTATTCAGGTTTTTACAGTTTGGACCAAAAGCACTGAGTTTATAGCTTGTTCATAGTTAAAACAGTTGCTTAAAAATTATGTAGAACTCAGCAAGTATAACAAATATAATGAAATAACCCCACAGAAGCGGTCGAGAGAAAACAAAATACTAAGACTTATAGTAAAATGTCAATATTCAAAGATTCCTAGGATCTCGTTGACGAAACAGGAATTAGGAAGGTGCACTTGTAATTATTGCAAGAACAAAATCAAGCTGGTAATGTAGTGAAATGGAGCGACAAAACCTGGAAAGAATCCAGAGAAATTTGGCTTCCGTGTTGATATTAATAGTCCTTACATAAGACTTAAAGCATCGTATATTGTTTTTCAATCAACCTTGTAGAGAGAGTGAAAGACCTAAGGACAAAATAATAATAAAGTTGAATTTAATTTGTACTTGGAGAGTTGTCTTTAAACGCGGAAAACTTTGGAGAATACGAGGAATAGTTGGACAGGTAATAAACATGGATAAATGCGACATTTACTCGTGTGGTGAATTAAGATGATTCTCCTGGGTTCAACGCATTCGATTAAAAGAACCAAAATCACCACATACTGAAATTTGCTTGAAAAGTTTCGATGTGAACAATTTAAAAAATCCCACGCAAGCTAGATTTTGTATGAAACGCAGGAATGTGTAACAGATGCAAACCGCAAATCAACATAACTGAAATCAACAACCGCTAGTGTTCGAATAAACGTCACGAGTTCAAGTTCCAATGTTAGTTTAAACTGTTTAAAAGTCAAAATGAATCAACATGTTTCCATACACATTTTACCGGACAAAAAGAAAGGCAACAGGATCTAACAAGCTGCTCGTGCCGAGTTCCCGAGACTGAATACAGATAGAGAGTCTCGATTGTGAATATTTTTGACACCAGCGACGAGAAACAATCGACAGCATTTTAGGTCCAAAGAGCTCTTGCGGCCAAGAAAAATCAGCAAATCTAAGTTAAAACCACAACTGCCAAAACACAACATCTCGACATCAATTCCATACACGTGTGGTAGCTTATCGACAACAGCACAAAGAAGATAAACTTCAAAACATTCTTTTTACGTGAGCTTACGTTTACCTTAAAAATTAAGCTTAAGCTTATAGGTTGCCGAGAAAACTAAGCTCATGTAGCGCAGCTTCCTCTGTTGCAGTGGTTCTATTTTTGCTACAAATGATCTCATAGTCTCTCTCTAGCAATTGCAAATTGCTAAACTCAAAGTTACTAAACTCAAATTATTGCTGTAGAATAACACATAATCAGATGTAGGTGGTTCCCCATCAACCTTCTCGACCAACGAATCTGCAATATTTTCGCGAAGAAAACATGCACATCGTCATGCCTGCAAAAATAAATCGGTTACTCACCTGCAAACGCGGCAGCCAAGCAGTGAGAAAGCCAAAAAATCGATGCAAATCCTTTCCAACCCATCAGAAATGCACAAGGCAAGCTTGCCGCACACCAGCGCTGGATCCTGGCGTTGCTCTTTTGTGCTCTCCTATTGGACGATCATGTCTAAAACAGGCAATCCGATTGGTCAAAATACACTTGAGATTGGACTGTTTCTGGGTGGGGCAAATGCGAATGTCACGATTTCCCACGAAACGTGACACCAATTTATCTCAGACAAAGGAAATCAATTATCTCCACGTTTTTTTGGCAAACGAAACTGAAATGAAATCCTTTCTCCCTGCCTTCAGAACCTTTCTGCTCATAAAATTCTCAAGTTATGACTTATGCTTTACGATGTTGTTGTAATGGCGAAACAGGAGAATTCAAAGTCCATCTCGTGACACAGAAGCTGGTTTTAATTTCATGTGTTCGATCAATGTCCTTTTCTCAGCATCACGAAAATGCGTAATTGTTGGGATCTCCGACCTTTGTTTTTCTGCTCATTGACCCGTTTAGAAGAAGAGAGTTGCGCACTTCATTTATTATAATTTAATGGAAATAATAAACATAATAATTAATCACTTAGAAGACGATTCATAAGGACGACTTGAGAGATCGGAGCGGTCGGAGATCTCAACAATTACTCATTTTCGTGATGCTGAGAAAGCAAGAGAAAATTTCTCTTGGAGAAAGTTATTGAAAATGAGCTAAAATGAACTATGAGCCAGAATCAAAAGGCTACTTGACATGATACGGACACAAAAACATAGGCAACCCGTCTGCTAAGTTAAGCAGTGACCTAGTGACCTCAGGAAAAACACACGTCTCAGTTCACAAAAAGAGAACGGTACCAGCTTATCATTTGTCTGTTTTACTAAATTCGATCTGCCAAAAAAGACTGTTCAGTTTTGTTGCTGTTGCTGGAAGCTGTTAGCTGTTCTCCAGTGAGCTACCAGGGTTGATGTGATGTCAAAAGAGTTCAAATTCCCGAAGGTACAGTAAATTAAGTCTTCAAATCAAAAGTTGGCTCTACTTAAAACAAATCCAGAATCCCCGAGGCTAGCAGTTTGCGTGGTGGCGGGAAGGTGGCAGTAGAGAGAAAACAAATCATGCGCGCGCGTGAGGCGCGCGAAGTGCGTGTACCCCGCGACTCCCTCCGATTTGACGTCAAAACAGATCAAATGAGGTAATTTTCCGTTGAAATTAAATGCCTGTATAAAGTGTATACTCGTAATATTTCACCGTTTCGAACTTCTCGGTACATGGATTTCGAAAACGCAAAGGGTCTGTACAGGCATATTCACGTCACAGTTTGTGTCATGGGCTTCCTGTGATTCAGCTGGGCAAAACAAACGCGCGTGAACGCGGAAGTCAGTTACTCGAGGAAACTGATAACGATGCAGACGAAAAGATCGCGGAACAGTTTTACAGGAAGTAATCTTCACGTTTCCACCAAACAAACAAACAAACAAACAAACGCGAAACGGAAGTCAATCAGTTAGCTGAGAAGATTGCAGAACATTTTTTTCAGGAAGTAATCTTCACGTTTTCACCAAACAAACAAACGCGAAACGGAAGTTTCTGGTTATCTACTATTTTAGGAACTCAAACATGAATCTTTTAATTTAAGAAATACTAAACTAATGTTTAAAAGTATCCATGCTAGAACAGACACTCTCAGGTATTCTTTTTTCCTAGAGTTGCACGTTCATGGAATAAGTTACCTCAGGAGCCCATAATGGGCTCATGGTTACCTTATTTCCTCGAATAATAGCCGGGGACGATTATTCGAGGGAGGCGATTATTTCAAATATTGCTCACTGGAAGTGATTCCCTAAATATTTTGTTTCAGTCATCCCATTAAATCAAAAAATAATCACATTAAATAACTGAACACGGGCTTTTTAAGCGTTCCAAATTTGGTTCCTTGATTAATTTTCAATGTCAATTTTCAACGAAAGCTTGTTTGTTGTCCAAGGTGTCAATTTTTAACTTGACAGGGAAGGGATAAAAGAAAGAGAAGATGGCGAGAGGGGTGGGGGGAAGGCGATTATTCGAGGGAGGCGATTGTTGTAAATATTTCCGTCAAAGAGGGGCGATTATTCGAGGGAGAGGATTAATCGAGGGACGGCTATTATTCGAGGAAATACGGTTCCTCTATTTGTTAAAAAAAACTGAGTGAAGTTGTTTTGCCTTCAGATCGATCGCCATGACTGAGTTTATATTTATTCGACTATATTTTGGCTTTTTTTAGTCTTTTTTTTCTGATTTTTATGGTAACCTACACTTTTTCCTGTTCCGTGGGCTTCAAACAGCATACTCGTTTTAGTGTATAGTTTAGTGTATATTTGTAATTTACTTCTTTGCTGTGAAATAAAGTAAAGTAAAGTAAGCCAATCAGTTAGCTGAGAAGAATTGCGGAACATTTTTCCAGGAAGTAATCTTCACGTTTGCACCAAAAGAAGCTTGCGTCAAACGTATAGTACTTTTGCTCGTGTAAAGCAGTGGATCGACAAAACCCAAAACGCACAAGCGGTTTCTTGACACATGCAACTCTTTCCCTCAACAACACAATAGAAATTTGTACTTGCTTCCAAGGGCTTCTTTCAGCTAGAGATGGTTGGCTCAATACAAGCATATCTTGTGTCATGTGTCATAAGGAAATAACCAATGACATCCGTTGTTCGTCTTTTTTAATGTATTTCTTTAAAAGTGGGTTATTCCAGTCAAAGTTCATCGCATCGCTGATTTCTCATTTCCTCACGGGAAAGTAGATCCAAGTTCTTCTTTCCCGATCACCGATCGCAGACCGCCGCAGACGCCGGGGAAACGTTTCCATATGTCTGCAACGTGTCGCATACCGATCGCCGATTATGGCGCCGATCGTGTCCCAGACCGACCGCAGACCCTTAAGATCATATGGAAACCAGGCTCAGATGGTGATCGCGACGTTTTGACCACTTAATGCCACAGTTTAAGGTACGAATCGCATCGCTATCGTCGTGTCTTCCGTCATCCAACCTCGTAGGCTGCACATTGCTTCGTAGGAACGTGGGCGAAGTCTCAAGCGAGCGAGGAAATAGAAATTGAGACAGGTTACCTCGCATGCGAGATTGCCTATTTTTATTTATTTATTTATTGTTTTACTGTTAATGCTTTGTCATACTTTATAAGTACATAAATCACAAAATATTTAAATTAAATTTAAAAGGCAAAATTGAAAATATATATAAGCTTAGATTATGGATGAGACATACATGTAATTGTAAGAATTTTAAACGTGGATGAGAAAATCAGACGATTCTCACTTATTAATATATTTTAGATTGCATGTAAATAAATGAGTGGGTCTGACACATTTCCTTTTCAATATACATTTTCTTTAAAAAAAAAGAAAGAAAGAAAGAAAAAGAAACCAAAACTAAAAAAATACAGTTCTTTCGCAAATATAAAAATAGAGGTCGCGTCAGTCAAAGGTTTACAAGTAACCGAAATAAAAACCCTCAGAAAACTCCCTCGGGTATTATTAAGGTTTAACCAGGGTTCTATAGTGGCATCACGTTTGCGCTGCTACTGAGCCAGACATTAATGGTTGGGATCCCTGGAATATAAATAGTCTAACCCTGGGGTTCAAACAACCGGATTAAGAGGTTGTTCAATTGCATCGAATCTGAGCTCAGAACTTTTATCCGGTGTGTCGCCCAAAGTCTCCAATGTTGGCTGTCCCAGGGTCTCCGGGAGCACACCACATAAGCATCCAGCGGCGAAAGCGAACCCACTCATCACTGCAAATGGAATCACGGGATGTACTTTGCCCTGAAGGAAATAAAAAAGATGTAGTAAGCAAGTTAGTGTTGTTTTCATTTGAAATCACTTATCAATGTATTTCAACCAATCACAACCAGGTACCCTTGGCGCGAAAGCGAGACCCTAAAACCAAGGTTGTTTGAAAGAGCATCAGGTTAGTTTTCATTGGTTCTTCGTTTTCCCGTTCCATGCCTTCAACGCCCGCTCCGGTTTCCTGGCTTGAAACAGGTTACATCTTTTCCCACGATAAAACGACCGAGGAACCGAAACCAGCAAGGCGACAACGATCTTAATCACAGTCGTCTTTGTAAGAAGTTTTGATAAAATATGTTAAGAACACTGGTGAACACTCATCCGTTGGAGTTTAATCGAAAACTTATCACTAATCTACCGTGCCGATGCTTTTTATCCCTAATTACTTTTGGCCATGCAAAGGTTTTGGCTAACAAGCCCACAGAAACTAACTGTGGTGAAATCAAAGCGAAGAGGTGATCGTAGAGTTTCTTTAAGTCCGTTTTGACATGCCACAGGCCCTTGACGTCCGACGGGCATTAAGAAGCCGATTTGGGGCAGGTCAAAGGCCAACGCAACAATGCTCTTCACTTACGGAACCCGCCGCTAACGGGATCGAGCTGTAATGAATATTTTTCAAGTATTTACCTAACAAGCGTTTACTGTGTTTCACGGCATGAAGTGTGAAAAAGAGCAGAATAGTAAGGGGAGGGGAGGGGAGGGGAGGGGAGGGGAGGGAAGGGAAGGGTGTGTGCTTGCAAAGGAATTGGCTGAAACTTACCAGTAACACAACAAACGGAGCAACACTGGCACCAGTTTGATCAAACACCGCCATGCTTCCCATACCAACGTTTCTTGTAGGATAAAAGAAAAAGTAAACTGAGATGTAAATGTTGAGCTGTGGTGAGCATAAGATAACAAGAAAAATGTCTGAGACCCTGTGAACATGATTTGGTAACACTAACATTGTTAACTTTCTCTGCGAGTCGAACGCGTAAAATTTTGATCTCGTAACGAGTTTCCGATGATGCAGTGTCTCTAAACACTCAGAATTCTATAACAAGACGGATTGGTTAACTCCTCTAGCATTAACGGTAAACTTACACGAACTACGGCATTCGTAACAGAACGCTTATAGATTTGTACTAAATAATAACAGAGGTTCTGTATGTGGCACACGCACCTGATAACAGTAGGAAGAAGCTCTGATGAGAACACATAAATTGTGCTGAAAGATGCGTTGATGCAGAACTTTCCAAGGATGGCGAAGATGATGCGAACAGCGACAGCACCTGGGAAATCAAATAACAACGAAAAATGACAAGTGCCGCAGCATCCTTGTCATCCTTGGTAAAGTTCGCCAAATTTCAACAAACTCAAACGTCCTAAAAAAAAACAAGCACCGTTGGGACTACATATAAGTCGTCGCTTACTGGAGAGGTAATCACTCACGAGAGGTTAAAAAAGTCTACTACTTGTTCGGAGCAGGGGAACTGTGACCTTTCTGAGACCATGTGTCCACTCACTGGAGCTGTGCGGTGACTATATATCCTCAGGTGATGTCGTTCTTTTCGTTCATGGTTAGCAAATAAACGGCATATAAAGAGAGAACGAAAAACATATCATTGTGCAGATGACCCGGCGGGGTGCTACTAAAAAACATTTAATTCGGGGAGGCTCCGCCCCGAGGTCCGATCCCTTACCCTTTTATATACCATTTTTGACAGAAAAAGGTATCCCTTTCGTGTACCTTCCACTGACAATTGGTACCCCTTTCGTATACCTTCCATCAGAACAGTACAGTCATTAGGTATGTGTGTTCGAAATAGTTAATGAAAGACCCTTTTAAATACCTAAATGGTAGAATTCCCTACCATTTCATATACTTCGACTCGTGAAATCCCTACCTTTTCATATACCTGAAGCGTGAAAAAGGTACCCCTTTCGGGCGGAGCCTCCCCGTATAGGTCATTATAGGGAGTGTCCCCCCGGGGCAGACAACAACCCACCTCACGCACCATACAAGAGCGATTTCGACTTACCATTCTTTTTCACGATTAAACACGCCGGGGATTAATTTAAATCTCAGCCAAAGGGGCTTAGGAGTCGTTTGAACCTGTGCTAAATCTGAGAGCATAGTCACCGTTATCATGCTCAAATTCTAACGAACAAAGCTTAACACAGTTATCCGAATAGACCATTAATAGGCCATCACTACATTTAGTAGTATTATTCCTTAGCTAGTGTCTTTGAATCAGTTTGAATTGCAATTTTTCTCATTACAAGTATTTTGTCTGCAATGAACTGAATTAAAAAATAAATACCTTTATCTGTGTCAGAAGTTGGGTGGATAACAGACACAATGATGCAGAAAACTGCAGCCAGAGCCATACAAAGAATCAACGCTCTCTTTCTACCATAAAATTTCTTACACAAAATCGGACTCCCCCTGAAAAAGTCAGCATAACAAAATTAATATTATTAGCAGTAATCAACTCGAAATTGAAACTAAACAAATGTCCATTAGCTATGAAAGAGCCTGTGATGTAGCTAGTAAGACTGCGAAAAATTTCGTTTACTATGTTCCGGGAACGTTGCGCAAATGCGCGCAGGCTGTGAGGTCCACATGAGGTTTCAGGCTTTAATCGCGAGATGCCGCTATCAACTTTTTCTGCCTTTCTCTGCCTTTTCTCTGCCTTTCTCTGCCTGCCCTGGGTTATTTCCATAGTAAGGATTTTTACTTTTTATTTGTGCATAAAAAAAAAAAGAACGCCTGATTGCAGGTTAGGTCGGTTGCGCCATAAGTCCTTCGATTCTATTCAGTATAAACGTCCCAAAATCCCGTAGTAAGGCCATTTGAATGGTGGTGCTAGAGGACAAAGTGGGGGGTGGGTGTGGTACTAGAGGACAAAGTAGGGTGGTGGTGGGGGGGGGGGGTGGCTAGAGGACAAAGTAAGTAGGTGAGGGGTGGGGGGGGTGCAAGAGTACACATTAGAGGGTGGGGGGTGCCTCTGTGGCAGAATGGGGAGCAACCTGAGAAGAATCCCGGAGCCATGAACAACTCAGGCAACTAATGCCCCACTCATTAATCTGCTAAACTGTGGTGTGTATATAGATAGAAAGATAGATAGATAGATAGATAGATAGATAGATAGATAGATAGATAGATAGATAGATAGATAGATAGATAGATATACATCATTTTATCATGTGTAAACAACTTACCATCCCATGAACCAAATGACAAAAAAATTGCTTGGAATATCTATGAGGCTTGTCAGGAAAAAGTTCAAATACAAACTTCCACCCAGCACTCCAACACTCAACAACACTCCATAATACACCATGGAATTGGTAAACCTAATGAACAGAACAGAAATGTGAAGCTGGTGTACAAAGCCGATGAGGATCAAGGAAAAATCAAGTCTCAATGTTGTTAGGTTTGGACAGAAAAATGTTGTATTGCCAAGTCTCCTTGCCTGAGTTTAACGTTCACCACACTTAGATAAATTGCAAACTACTCTTCATGTCTTCTTTGATCAAGAAAAACTTTCTAATGGGGAGGAGGTAAGGGACCCTAAGGCTGTCCTCTAATTTTACCCCCATATTAGTCCATCACTTACCATGTGAACCAAAGTATAACTGTCATCACAAGTTGTTTTCTAGGATGAATCAGATCCAAAATTCCGCCCTCATGCACAGACTTGTCATTGCTTTCCAGCATAAGTTTATCAACAGGCAGCTCAGTTTTGTTTAGTGCAGCTATTGACGAGAAAATCCTCTCAGCTTCTGTTGTTCTGTTGTGAACTATGAGCCAGCGACATGATTCTGGGACCCACCTTGAAAATAAAACAAGGTAACAGTGACAAACTTACTTACAAAAAGTCGTCCTCATGGAAGTATTGTTTTCATCAAACTCTCAAAAGAGGGGTGGGGGATTGGAGGAAGAATATCCCATTTGGTCCTCCTCTGGTCATACCACATTGGTGGTGGTGGGGGGATAGATTTAAGGTCTAATATGCTATGCATACAGTCTCATTATTTCTGTCTTATGTGGGATCCTTGCTTATATAGCACTGACCCAAGCATCCTTTACCTTTGATCTTTGTCTTAGAGAGGGCAATGAAGTGAATTTAATTGTGTCTCAAATAGAAACAAGGTCAGCATTTTCAGTCCTCAGAGGCATCTATGGGTGCTATGCCAGTGAGAATAATACATAAAAAAATATGTGGCATAATAGAATACCATCCAAACTTATATTTGGCCTCAAAACACATTAATGACCCTCCAACAATAACAATAATGTTCAATAAGAAGTATAATATCAGATAGAATAAACCCAAAACTTTCTGGCATGTGTACTTTTGAGTACTACCACCACTAGCCAAACAAGACATCAAACACAGATCTCTCCAGGATTAGACAAACTGCCAAAGATTATTGCTTGGGATCAAAACCTGATACCTCCAATAGCTTGCACATGTACACAGGAAAGATCAAGACTCAGATTGTCACTAATCAGGAACCATGTAAGTTCACATGTCAAGCTACCTCAAGGCCTAGGGATCACTTTGGTGACCTTCACTTTTAAACCACCCTACCATCCAAGCTCACTTCTGTAATCCCAAAGGCATATCAAATGACAAGTCTGTCATGAATGTCTCCAAAATTCATCCATTTCTATAGTAACCATGCAGGCAGGAACATGCACACAGGAAGGGGTAAATTCACCCACCACCAAAACAGCACCAATGGAAATGCTGGTACTGATATCACAATAGACAGAGTTCTCCAATCCTGTATTCCATAAGCCAATCCACTCAGTAGCATAAGAGAACTGGTGTAGAACATCCACACCAATGTCCCAGCTAAACTCCGATGTTTAGGTCCAACAAACTCTGTTGTCAGAACATAGAGAGTAATGTATACTCCGCCTTGAAAGAAGCCAGTTATCCCACGCAGAGTCAGGAACAACCTAAAGGTTATTAAACATAAAATAATTTTATTGATGTGCCGTCAAAAAACCATCTATGTCCCTCTTATGGAAGGTATCTTTGGACATGACCCCAATCCTCCATAACTTAGAATATTCAATGACCTTCCAGAATGTAAAATACAACCAAGTATTAAATGTTGAATTGCCTATTAAATCAACACAGAAGAAAATAATGCTCAGGAACATGTTCTACTGCTTATTATTGACTTGCCTACCAGTCAAACTCACTGAGTGCGCAAAGTGCAAACCACGAAAGTGAGAGTGGAGTATGATCAAGAGCTGTGACCTACTGCCAAACAAGTAATGAGAAGCAAACAACTTTGAGAAAGTCTAGTGAGCCTGGGGAACCAATGAAAGTAAATTGCAGACATAGAGCACTGGGATTGAGTGCAACAGGGGGGTAGTGAATGAGGTGTGCCTTGACAACTGTGAATGGACCAATTCTCAGTGAAGGAAAATTCATTCAGCCACAAAATAACAGGGTATGGGGGAGGGGAGGGAGGGTGGGGGGGGGGGGTAGAAATCCCTGACCACTTGATTTTTGTTGTAAGCCCTGCCTAACATGAAGTTTAATATAAGACTATTTAATATTTAATATAAGGTAACTTTACCATACAGTATTTACAAAGGAGCTTGCAAAGGAAGTAGCAGCGACAGAAAATACTGCCGGGAACAGGACACGTTTCCGACCAAACTTGTCTGACAGCCGTCCAATAATAAATGCACCAGGAATCCACCCGATGAACAGGATTGATTGTGACAAACTGGCATAGTACTCTTTCCCACAGATAAGCTTCCACTGAAAATCCATAGTGTTAGTAAGAATTTTTATCAAGTATGTAAGTAACATCACCTCAGCTCCCTCCCCCACAGGGCATTAAGCTTCTTTGATACTCTTATGACTGAAGGGCTCACTGGGGGGAAGGGGGGCATCCTATACCCTGTTGCACCACTTCCTGGATCCTTTTCTCCTGAGCTCCCACACTTTTCAGCATTGCTTCTACCCCTGATAAATCATTTCTCTCCCAACTCCCACCCTTATCAAACTCCCTCATCCCACCCTCCCCCCTCCTGCCTCCCATACTCCTCCCCCCCCCCCATCTTCTCGGGCTCCCACCCTCCTGTCACCCTTCAATCACTGGTAAAAAAGCATAATAGCAGTTTGACCCAATGCATTGTCCTTTTGCCCTTGTCCTTTGTTCGATGGTACTGAGATCGTGTTCAAGAGCAGACTGATGGAATTGACAAATAACATGACTCTCACCACCCAGAAAGCATAACTGCATTGTGATCTGGAGTAGCACTCCAGCAAATGGGTTGTTTGTTTTCTCCATTGAAAACACCTGTGGCACTCATGCAAAATCAACTACATGATCGATCTCTTTTGGGTATGCTGCAGTTCAATTTTATCCTTGGTTCAATTTTAATTTATCTCTGCCAAATGCTTACATTACCATACACAAGAACAAAAGAAAAGAAAATCGAACCAAGGAACAACAGAAATAACAAATTATTATTTAGCAGCTGCGTCAGAGTAAGGGTATAAACCTCACCTTTATATGAAGTCTCATCAACACTGACAAAGCAATGTTTTAAATTGTACTAGGTCTTAGGTCACTTCTAGCTCAACCACACTAACTCAGCAGCATGAGAAAAAAAAATCTTAAATTTCCAAATGAAGCCGAAAAAACACGGGGGAGTAAGGGGGGGGGGGTACTCCCACCCTGAAGGGGTACCTTTTTCATGCCTTAGGTATATGAAAGGGTAGGGATTTCACGAGTCGAAATATATGAAAGGTATTTAAAAGGGCTTCATTAAAATATTTCGAACACATACCTTACGACTGTACTGTTTCAATGGAAGGTATAGGAAAGGGTTACCGGCCATTTGTCAATGGAAGGTATACGAAAGGGGTACCTTTTCTGTCAAAAATGGTATATAAGAGGGGAAGGGTTCGGACTTCGGGGCGGAGCCTCCCCCGGGAAAGAACATCACCACACGAACGAGAGTTTCCCAGACGTGAAGAAAAACAGAGAGACCAACCTCCGTTACAATGGAAGTAAACTCGGTGGTGAATTCCCAGTCTTCAGTACTCATATTGCACCTCGCTTTATAGAAGTCATTATCTGGGCTAATCGTTCCATTTCGTGTGCAAAGCGTACTGTTAGGACTGCATTGCCATGTTGGCTCGCCTCCGATAAATACCATGGAAACTGTTTGGAAGGTTAGCACAAAAATTATAAGACCAAGGAGTAGAGTATTCCGCTTTTGGAAGAACCCAAAGCTTCCAATCTCCTCCAGAATCTCGTCTGTATCCATATCATGAATAGCTAAGGCTGCTTTACGAGTTGTCTTGTGTTCCAAGTAGACCGGTCACAACCTCAGTCCAGTCTAGCGTGAAAGTTTGGTGGCGTGACATCCAGGTGACAAATTCCAGTATAGCCTGGGCTCGTCACGAGTTACGTTGTTCGTGGGCAAGGAACGCGTGACGAGCCCAAAGACGTCTGCGAAGGAGTCTAATGACCAGTACGGCCCCGCGCGCACTATTGAGAAAATCCCGGTATGAGGGCCGTACGCCTTAGCGCGAGCAGGCGCACGTTTCTCGAAACTCCCGAAAACCTTTCGGGCGCGAAAAACTATTTTACGTGCATTAGGTTCAATAGCAGAAATTCGATTTCTAATATTTTTAATAATCTTTTAAGGAAGAACGCTACAAAATTGACGAATGCATCGGGCCAGCTTGTTCAAAATTCTCACACCTATCGATAGAAAACCGACTTGAAAAATACTTCTCGGGCCCAAAGTGGTTTCCGGAATTTTGAGAGACGCACGCCAGGGCCGGAAAATGCGGGTGACCCGAAAACACTGACCCCCGGTCCATGGACCCCACTACGGACCGGGTCAATGGATTACTTTATGGACAGGTCCATGAACTACCCTACTGATCCCCCCTACTGACCCAAGGGGATTAGTTTCTAAAGAAACTGTGGTGCTGCGTCGGTGGGGGAGTGAAACACGAAAATTTGGTTTATCAACGGAGTTGATAATGTAAATTGATCACCGTACAGGGATTCGATTAGCTGACGTTTCGAGCGTTAGCCCTTCGTCGGAGCGAATCGAGGAATTGTGGGTTTTGTATGGTTTATATACAGAAAATGGAGCTACGCTATTGGTGGTAACATGGTAACGTGAAAAACAGGAATAAATTACCTTGATGTAGGGAAAGGCCGGAGATCGACATGTGTTGTTTACAATGGTTAGGGAGATTAAAATGCCGAGCGACAGGTTTGGATGCGTCTTTGTCATCTTTCTCAACATCACGAAGATGTTCTCGGAATCGGTCACCTAGTCGTCTTCCTGTTTCGCCGATGTATAACTTTTTGCATAATGTGCAGGTTATGCAATAGATAACATTTGCGGAGGTACACGTGAAACGATCAGTGATCTTAACAGATCGCTTAGGGCCCGATATTTTGTCAGTGTTTTGAATGAAAGGACAAGTTTTGCATCGCGAGCTCGCGCATTTAAAAGTGCTAGGTTGTTCAGTTGTTTTGAATGCGCTTTTAACTAGAAAGTTACCTACATTTTTGTCGCGTTTGAATGAAATCAGCGGTGGTTCCGAAAAGATTCTAGCAGTTTCTGGATCATTTTGCAGTATCTTAAAGTTATTAAGAATGATGGCTTTAACTGGGCTATTATGCGGGTGAAATGTGAGTGTGAATGGAATTCTGTCATTCTTTTCCTTTTGTGACGTCTGTAGTGCTGACTGTTGATCAATCTGCTGAGCGCGGTGATGGCCCAATTGAACCACAGAATCAGGATAGCCACGTTTCTCGAAAAAATGGCACATTTCCTCTGATTTGTTGACCCCCTGCTGACCCCCTGCTGACCCCCCCCCCCCTCCCCCCTCCCTAAAAAAACATAACGATAACAAAAGTTGATGTACCGTTTGTCTGGATAGGCCATAATTGCGTGGGCGAAGTTTCAACTATTACACTGTGCAAATATTGCTGCCTCTTTCCCTGCGGCGATGTATGGAGGAATGACGTACTTCGAAATTTGGCAAACTTGCAAATTAAACGGTGTTGAGATCTGAGAAAGAGCATGTGCATGGACTTTGAAAAAACACCGATAACTTAGCCTTTGAAAAGGAGGAGGCTGAGGGTGACCTTGTTGTGATACAAAACTTGCTGCTTTTGATATGTGAATTATTCTGTTAGCAGTAGTTTGCGGCTTCTCTATCATTCGTAACAAAGTCGCCCTGTTTAAAGATTTGGCAACGAAACTTATAACTGTCAAATGGGCATCGGCATATCTTTCTTTGCCGAAGGAGCACTAGCTTGTGAAGCCTGGGACAAGATAATGAACGCGCGGGAGTCCCTGCGGGGGAATGAGCGGAACATAATGGCGGAGGCAAATGATACACAAGCCTGTGAAACTAAGTTATCGGTTGTGCTCTCTTTTCAGTTCTCAACCCCATTTGCAAGTTGGCGATATTTCGAAGTACTTTGGTCCTCCATACATCGCTAAAGTGAAGGAGGCAGCAATATTTGTGCAGCGTAAGAGTTGAAATATAATTTCGCCCACATGAGTGGCCTAAAATCCAGACAAATGATGCATCAAATCATAGTTAACTAACTATGATCAAATCTCAAGTTGTCATTTTTGTCATCGTTATGTTTCTTAGGGGGGTCAGTAGCAGGAGGTCAGTAAAGGTAGTCCGTGGACCGGTCAATAAAGTAGTCCATGGACCCGGTCCGTAGTGGGGTCCATGGACTGGGAGCCAGTGTTTCGGGTCACCCCGCGGAAAATGCCGTACGGGCCTGTTAGGAAAACGCGCTCATGAAGAGTCTAAACAGGCCATATGAAACACTTATTGACTGAAAATATTTGGCTCTCGGTCACGGCGCACAGACTTTGCTGCGCTCGGTCAGTACGGCATGACCTCGAGCCAAATATTTTCCCGTCCGTCCCACTCAATCAATAAGTACATAGTATTCCCTCCGCAAGATCCTCCACTGCGAATATGGTCTATTTGGTTTGGGTCACGTCCGAGCAGAAATCAGAGAAATTATCGGGTCTTTCTAGTCTACAGCATTACTACAGCAACCAATGGTTACTGATATCTTTTCCTGAGTCAAGTGTAATCCACTGAATCGAAAACTTGGCCTTATTATTGATACTGAGGCGCTCATTGACCCCTTTCCAGCAGCGTTGGTAGATTTTCGCAAAATGGCGACATAACAATCAAAAGTTAAATCAAAGTGGCTATGAGCCACTATATACATCCATCCATCCATCCATCCATCCATGCATGCGTGCATGCGTGCATGCATGCATACACACATACATTACTTTATTTACCCTCGAATTTTAGAGTAGCTTGTGCAGCTAGTATCTCCGAGCATTTAACCATCAGGATGAGAGATAGACCACCACACCGGGAACTACGTCCCCTACTCTTTTCGAACAGTGTGTGGGTTCTTTTACGTCCCACAGAATCAATTATGAAGAGTTGTGACTGAAATCGAAAAATGAATTATTTAAGCAATATACCAAAAGTGTCAACATCCCAAGTGGTTTATCATGCCTATAAATCATAGAAACTTGTGGTTTATTGCTTTTATATAATAATTCAGAAGAGGTGCAAAATTTCCATGAGTTTACTGGCACAATAAACCACATTCTCGTCCCTCGAGTCTTCGCTCCGTACTTTTTCAAATAATTCAAATAAACGGAAGTAAAACAGAACTCTTACTCTCTGAACCCTAAGCATGCGCAGTTCAGCCGGAAGTCCGATATTTTCGGACTTTTCGATCTTTCCAGGGTCGCTCGTTTCCCGACCGCTGGTCAAGGGGAACGAAGACCCTGGGTACGAGGTTGAATAAGCCATAACTGATTGACCAATCGGAGCACGCGCATTGATTTGGCTATTACATAAAAACCAATTGCGGGTACATGGTTTTGATTCCTTTTTTAGGAAACGTTATAGACGTTCTCAAAGTCGTTCGCTTGGTTTTCTGGTCTGGTGTGGCACGAACGACGAGCTTTCGCTCGCTCGCGCTTCGCGCTCACTGTCGCGCTACGCGCTCAAAAGCTCGACTTGTGAGCAAGTCTAGAAACGTTACAGAAAGCTCCAAACGACAAGCGTGACACTTGCGTTACAATTTGCGCGTGATTTCGTCCTTGTGGAACAGCCCTCTTCAAAACAAATGGCCCCATTCTATCGGTTTCGTTTATTCTAGACAAAATTACCAAAGCAAATTTCTCCTCTTCTGTATATCTTTCGTTAGTCTTGTGTAGTATCTTGATGAAATGTGTTTTTTCTTGATCGTAATGTATATTTTCATGGTTGGAATTATGCGGAATATATGTCAACGGTTATGTACTGGCCAGCGGATTCACAAAATGTGTAAACGTTTTAAAGTGTCTTTCAATATTTAACGAAGCGAAGGATCGGACTGAAATCAGTTTCACGCCTACAACTCGATCTATAAGTAAATAAGAGGGTTTGTAAATTGATTTCATGGACCGAAAGCCATTTCCAATTCAACTGAGTGCAGTGTGGAGTATTGACAATATTAGAGGAGGCTGATATCAATTTTAACTAATATTAGCCACCTTGTAGATGCGCAAAAATCAAAATGATTGGCCGTGCAGTCAGCCATGACCATTAGCCAACTACTGCGCATGATTTCATTGCATCAAGATTCACCAATTAAAGGGTATACAACACCGAAAAGATGACACGCACCAAACTCTTCGGACTCGTGGCTATTGTCCTTGGATTGCTGCGTTTCACCGATGCTTGTCGATATGATTCTGACTGCTCTGGTGTCCCCCGCGGTTTGCCAGTACAATGTTGTAACGGGGATTGCGTCGACGAATACGTCAAATGCCCCTTGTGGACAGTCGAGACGATAGTAGCTCTTTTGTTTGCTTTTGGTGCTGTTGTCGCTGGCATATTCGTAACCTGCTTGTGCTGTCCTTGTTGTCCGGCGTATAGATACCGACCGCGCTCAAGAGGACCAATCATCATCCACGGTCAAACTCCCTACCAGCAGCTACCAGATCAAACCTTTGCAAGAAACATGGCCGACTCTCCCCCTGGTGTCGGTGTGTGCTACCCTCAGCCTCCTTCAACCCAGCGGTACCCAATAAGGCATCCAATGGAGCTTGAAGATGATCTTGAGGAGGAGTCTGAAGCCCCTCATATCCCGGCAAAGCCAATGCAACCTCTTTTCCCGTATCCAAGATTTGCGTAGGATCCACGAAACACCAGAGCCGCGCCAGAAAATGACGGATCCTTGCCAAGAATGCTTAGCAAGGCTCATTGATGATAGTATGCCATCACTAGTTTAAGAATTTGCATAGGATTCATGCAGGACAATAATCATCTTCAGCTGAACTTGCCACAAGTCGGACAATGACTGTTCTTCGGGAAATTAAACGAAGCTTACCGGTCAGTAAGCCATAACCAGTTATCAGTAAAACAGTCTATTGATGAAAATTTTCAGTTACAAGCAAGTAAGAACATTCCAATATTTGAGAACTGCAAAGCGGGTGCTCTTTCCGCAAGAAGAAAAATTTAGATTTTCGGGCAGTGACTGTTTTCTCTCATTTTCAAAACTGAATCTTTCGTTTTCAACACCGCAAAGACGTGTTTGATGTTGGTCTTCAGTGGACAATTCACTGGTTGAAACCGATATTTTTTGTTGAACTGAAACAAACAAAAACACAAGAGACAGTCATTCGGCTATTACTTAGTTGCGGTTTTTCCGGGCGGAAGAAGAAAATATTAAATTTCCCTGTTGATGGAGAAATATCTAGTATGCAAATATAACTCTGCATGTCGGTAAGTATTAAAGAGGTTATTCTCTACTCCTTCTCAGCAAAAAGAAACGTTCGAGTAAGAACTTTCACGTGAATGTTACAACTGCAAGTTTGCTGCTAAGATGTGCGTCTTGTGTTTCTTTTAGCGAGGGAAAAGTTAGTTTGTCTGTGAGTCTTGTTGGTTACTACACTGATCAACAAGTACAGAATTCCTATCATAGAAGCACAATACTGACAATATCTTACTTGATTTTTAACTCAAATATTCACCTTCCAATATAACAAAACTAAACATTTATGTATTTATGCTGTGTACATTTTAAAAAACCAGTATGGGAAGCTTAAACCTTGTGTGAATCATATAACGAATCCCGCACAAGACTGATTTTTCTTTCAGGCCGGTTTATTTTGGTTTATTACCGCTTTAGTAGCGTTCATAGATGCGACGATCATTCGATCTCATCTTCATTCTTTATTTAATCCGCAGTTCAATATACGATCTTCATATGTCTACATTCATTTAATCATATAACCATTGAATAATCAGTGAATTGTTGATTGCCTAGTATAGCAATGCAAAGTTTGCAAGCTGCTGCAAATATCACTTGTCTGAGCAAAAGTGCAACGACAAATTTTCCGTGTAAAAAAATCAAGTATTGGCCAACATTGGGTAGTTTATGTAGTTATAAACACATAGTATTTATTAGACTGCTAGCAGTTCCCTTTTGGATAATGGGGAGCTCACGCGAATGGCGCGGCGAGACTGGACAAACATGACGGTGAATGCACTCTCAGCTCTCCAGGGTCCCGTTTCTCGAAAGTCCCGGAAACTTAACGGGCCCGAAATCAAAATCTCAAGAAAAGTAGGGTGTGTTCTGACCTCTAATGAAGTCTATTTTGTTTCTATAGCTTATAACTTTCTATATAATTTTCAAAACTTTTGAAATGAAAAACAACAACAACAGAGAAAAAATACCGGGAGCTTCGAGAAAAGGGCCCCATTCTCAGTCTCAGTGTAGACTCTGCTGGAAAGAGTACCTCAAAATAAGTAAAACAGTCACGTTTGGGAGTCGTATCGTTTAAAATCGCAAAGTTATAGCTTTGCAAAGTCGGGAGATCTTTATACTCAAGTTCCGACTTTGTAGAACCATATTTTCGCTATTTTGCAAGATGTGACTCTAAAGAAGGCCGTCAGTTTTACTAATTTTTAGGAGCTCTTTCTTTAATTCTAGTAGTGGTTTCCTGGTCAAAGTCCAAAGTTGCAAAAAGCCCTGAATGGTCTATCCGAACGGGAAAATAAAATTACAAAGATTGTGAAGCGCACGCTACCAGTACTATTTCTTGAGTCCTTGTTAAGTTTCCCTTACAGCCGTGAAGTAAATGTCATCTTTTCTTCTTCCCCTACATCGTCTTTAATTTTTTCAGTCTTCTGTCGGCACTCCGAACAACTTCGGCCGTTGGCTGGTCCTTAGTAGGGAGCTTAAGCAACGACGACGGCAACGGCAACGAAAACGTCATTTCAAAATCTAACTTCTCGCTTTGGTAACATAGAGCATATTGTCTTTGTTTTGTTGACGTCTAACTTCTCATGAGCCGAATCTAATGCAAATGAGAAAAATCTATTGTTTTCGCTCATTTGCATTAGATTCGGCACATGAGAAGTTCGACGTTTAAGGCGGGCCTAAGCTCTCTATTAAGTTTGGTCATTTCACGTTGTTGACAACAAGTGTACCTAAATGTAAAACGCGCGTGCAAAGCCATTGTTTGTTTGTTTGTTCGTTTTTTTTTTTTCATTAAACCTACTGTTTAGTGGCGTTTTCGTTGCCGTTCCCGTGCTTGTTGCTTAAGGTCCCTAGTATCCGGAAGTGTGAGCGGGTACTCCATGCACCCGCATTAACCCTATCCGTCGACCTCGCAGCCCAGCGCGTCCCCGTAGTCCAGCGCGAATCTCAAAGTTTGAAGATCTAGAAGGATAATTTTCGAAGAGCACAAACAACGTTCGTTGACTTCTCCCCTTCTTCAAACCTTTCCATGTCTCCCGAACCGCGGAAATGTTTTCTACGATGTTTTCGGAGCCATGGAGAAGCGACTGGAAAAGAGCGCGTGAAATATCAGGGGCACCCTACGAGCCAAATCAACCAATTTGAAGGTCTTTTAAGTCTGTTTAAAGTGATGTTTTAGTTAGCTAGACGAATTTGAACTATTCGGGACCAAATCTTCCTTTGAGAAAATGCTAGCTGAAATGAACTTTACACGAACTTTCTAGTGAACTAATTTCTTTCCGAAAATGCTAGCTGACGTTTTTCACTGCAAAAACGGCAATGACGACCTTTACGAAAACCTCAGAGGCTATGATTTACCCATTCACCGCTTCCACATCTCCCATAATACACTTTGTTTGCCCCCCAAAATTTTGCATAACCATTGTTTTCGATTGCTCTTGGGACTTACAATCGTCCCGAGAGAAATTGAAAACAATGCTTATGCAGAATTTTGGGGGGCAAACAGAGTGTATTATGGGAGATGTGTAAGTGGTGGATTACGAATCCTTTAGGCCACGTTTCAGTTACCAAAATCCGAGAGCACTCTTTAGTCGACGCCGAAAGTACCTCAACTTTGTTTCCAGGGCTTTGCCTCACTTGTAAGGGAAAACACCTGGGAACGAGGTTGGAACTACTCTCCACAGAACAGATATCTACCAAAATGCCCCTGAAATATGACATCCTGGGAGCACAAGAGTTATAAGATAGTTCCCAGTGGTACTATCGAGCCTTTAAGGGGCCTTCATGGCTCTGTGGACCCCGTTTGGTGTTAGTTTTAAGATCCCCCTTCGTCAGAAAACACAACAAATTGTATTGGCAAGGTGTCATTTATAAATTTATTGGGCATTTCACGCTCAATAGAATTCTTCGTTTGAAATTTTTGAACCGTTGTGTTTTTCCCTTTATATTACAAATGCGATGAAAATTCTTGTCTCAATTTAGTCCATAAATAAGACAAATACATTCATTAGCATAAAAATATAGCACTTTACAAGTTATGATACATGGCTCTACATTATAAATTGTTCACAAATTTGACCATCCGAAAACATCATGCATTCGAGTCCATCCGGTCCCGAGAATATTTCAAAAAGAAAAAAAAATCTTCTGGTTTCGTTTTACTGCAAAGAGTAAAACTTAAAAAGTTCAGCACAATGTGATAAATTTACAAATAAACTTTCACGTTTGATATCTGTCGGCACCCAACTCAAGCCTGTTGAGGTGTATCAAGAGCTCGTGAAGGAACCGCTTTTGATGGCAAGTCTCAATAGTACAATGCGCATGTCTGTTCTCATTGCACTCTCCATCTTCGCCACGTACTGGTTCTTGATAAAGACGTGGGAGGGGAGGGATAGCAGTCGATGTAACTAATAGCGGTTCCCTGTCCCGCGCTAGTCAGATGTTTGACTTCATTCGAGACCGCAGCAACTGTTTTGCTCTTTCAGAGGATGTGGCTGAGCTGGAAGACATCTAGAGGAAAAATGTTGATAAGAAAATTTATCAATCTTTAAATAAAAGATCTTCCGACTTTCACCGTCTGGAAGATATATCTAAGAACCTTCAAAGTAATTCTGCAAATTAGTTTCCACAAGTCACTGGAGTGAACGATCGATCGATCAATCAATCAATCAATCAATCAATAGATGTCTGGCCAATGAGAGTCACAACTGTGTCTTCAATTTCCTTTTTGAAAAACGAAGTAGAGGAATTTTGGTGTTATAATAATTTGCTACATCAAAGCCTTCGCACTCTGAGTGACATGAAGGAATTCCCCTGATACAATTTTGGCCGTAAAAGTCGAGGAAATGGACCCAAGAACAGAAAAACATTATTTCTCGTGATAGGGCCTTAAAGGGGAAGCACTTTTAGCAGCAGATGCATTGTACTAACAAATCGAAGAATCTTACAAGGAAGAACTGTCAGCATTCCTTTGCTCTGTGGAATTAGAATTAGTTCTTGGGACGCGGTGTTAGAAGATCGTAATAAGCGATAGTGATGAGGGTCGTTCTGCCAGAAACAGAACGACTTTAAGCTTAAGTGTCAATTGTTAGTTTGAGGATTTTGGTTGAAATAGTCTAATGGCTAAGAATATGGTTAAGTGAAACAATCAGAATAAAATAGTACTGCTATAAAGTAAACTAAAGCAGTAAAAAACCCTAAAAAAAACAAACTGAAACAAAAACAAATATATATAAAAAGAAACTTGTGCTAGTTTTCTTCGATGAAAAAGTCCAGTGTTTCAATTATGTTACAGCATCTCACCTTGGATGTGTGTAACTTTGTTGCCTTCTTTCTTATTTTTGGTAGTAGAACTGGTGCGGATGTACTAGAAAAAAAGTTAAAAAGGCTAGGATTAAATATACTGTGTAACGATGTATCCCGAGCATGTGATTAAGACCTATTCTCTAGCCCGTCAGGATGTCATAGCAACCACAAGATTTTGCGGGCACTTGCTGCTGCGTCAGCACATTCCCATGGTTAACTTAATATACATGCATCCACCTGTACATTTCCATTGAAAAAAAAAACAAAATCGAAACAACAAAACGCTTGTTGTGCAAGTTGATTCTCTTCTAAGCTGCTACAAATTTCATACTCTGCAAAGTGAGTGAGAACATGGGCGTTTCTAAAAGATGCAAAACAGCATCTAAAGACGATGCCAGTAACATGGTTGACTGTGATTACCCTGGCTGAGAAAATCCACCATCGCGTACTTTGTTTTTACGCCTCCGAGAAGGGGCTGACTTAGACCTGGGAACACTGCGACGTTTGCTATTTGAGGAAGAAAGAAACGGAAAGAAGAAGAAGCAAGCTGGAATTCAAAGAAGAGTAAAGAGTAAACAGAAAGATAGCCTCAAGCATTCAAACATTCGCACAACAGGCTGTGGGTGAAAAAGAAGTCTTGTACAAGAGGGAAGAGTTCAGCATCTACACCAGATAGGATCAGTTGACATGAAGGGAAAGAAACGCTCTCTGTGTAGTTGGAGACAAACTATTGTGGATGCGGAAAGACTTCTCACGGCAAGTCACTGAATGCATGGCCATGCAGCAAGGAGATAGAACAGTATGAGCCACAAGAAAGGCCACAAATACCTCCTGGGTTTTGTGACAGCTGACTTGGCTCGAGAAGAAATGTTCGTCACAGGAGGCGAAGAGTCCCTAAAAGACACAAGGAGTAGAGCAGAATGCAACTGTTCCACCAAGATTTGAAAAGAGAAAAATATCAAAATCGTTAATAATTCGAACCCAGGATTCATATCATAACTAAGTAAAGCACGATCGTCCGGGTGAGTGTAGTCCTGAGAAGGACTGTTTGTGATGAGAATGACTGACATTTCAACAACCTGAGCGGAAGCCATCAGCAGAGTCAAGTGATTTGTGTAACGCCAGTAGATGGTATAAATACTCTGGTCTCTGATCTGATTGGTCAACGAAGTCGTGATATTATTGATCGTCTGTCAGTTATGCCGTGTTGTTATTGGCTGCGAGGACTGTGAACAGTGATTGGCGCGTTTTGATCACTTAGAAACAAAACATGCAAGGCAAATAGGAGAGTAACCATGGCAAAAGCATGTATAAAACACAACTGCCATAACCAGAGATTGATCATCAGTCTAAAGCCGCGGCTACACGAGCGATTTTTCGCTCGCGCCGGTGATGCGATTTTTTCAATTTTGTCGCGTCACCAGCGCGCGATGAAAATCGCAAGTGTAGCCACCCTTGAACTGGCAACGCAACAGGTAAAAAGTCGCAAGAAAAAAATCGCGAGAAATTGAATGAGTTTAACTTTTCGCGATTCTTTTTCTGCGATTTTTTGAGCTGTCGCATCACCTGTGGGAGGGTGGCTACACGGGTGATTTTCATCGCGCGCCGGCGACGCGACAATTTTACAAAAAATCGCATCACCATCGCAAGCAAAAAATCGCTCGTGTAGCCGCGGCTTAACATGCATGCATGCATCCATGATGGTTAGAAAGGCATTTCAGAGAAGGAAGAAAGTATCAAAGTTGTAATTTGAAACTGAACTTGCATGCATGACATCAATAGCCTGAAGTACCTAAATGAAGTTACACAGCTAGAGTTCTGCCACGGATTTGTTCTTAAAGCTGGTGCTGAATGCAGCCTGGGAAAGAGAAGAGAACATGCCGGAAAGAAGGAGAGGTAAAGCATCAATCAGACTGGTCTACGACAAAGTACTGGACCCTAAAATCAAAGAGACATACAAGTGCTGCTGATGAATGACGTCTGTTGAATCACAAAGACTAAAACTAGTGATTAGAGAAACAGACCACACAGAAAACGTTTTTGGAGCCTGTTTTGTATTGGAAGTTAGAAACGGCAAGCACTCTCTAATGAAGATTAATAAGTGTTTTTCTTAGATAATGAGCAGAAAGCTGATGATCAAATTTCTTCCATCAAAGGGTACAGAAACTAGCTCATTATTGTCTGCATTAAAGTCATAATTTAAGAATTATGACACATGGAAAATTTTGGAGTTTTTCAAGCATTTGGGACAGACTTTTGCTCCAATATTATTGCCCCACACAACACTGATGTAGGCAAACTAAGGTGGTACCGACGCTGTATATAAGTACTTCAGCTTAAAAAGATAAACTTGTCTGCTTAATGCAAAGACTACCTTACAATACTCTCTCACCTTGATTTGATAAAACCATGATCCAAACCCAGTACAGGGGCTGAGGAAGATCTGTACGCCACGCCCTGGGGAGATGTCCACTGCAAAAACACATAATTCAGTCATCAGTTACTTGAAGTCAGTTCTCTAAAACTACATTATTATTCAGTTTTTTTGTTGATACTGAGGCCATTGGATAGTTCAAAGAGGCCTTCCCATGTGTAGATGGGACAAGCTATATGGCTCCGAAAAAACAGACAACAATCTTGATCTCCCGAAACACTGACAAGAGACAGAAATTGGCAGAAAAAGCGCAACAGTTTCCGACAGAGCAATTCATTTTCCATTTCTCTTTGTTTTCTTTGCAACAGTGGTATTTGTCCCTAACAAAACAAGTGAGAGACAGAGTCACAAACTAGTGACAAAGCGACACCAGGCCAGCCCTTGGAAGGCCTCTTGAAAGGGATCTATCTCACCTGGTGGTTAGGATCTGAAGTTGGCCCCAGGTGAAGTCTCTTTTCAGCATATCCCTGAAGAACAGCTACACCTGGAAATACATTTTCACAAAATGTTCTTTAAATTAAATACTTGACAGGGTGCTCATGTACTAATCAAGTTAGCCTGTTCCAGGCTCTCAGATGTTTGAAGCAAGAAAAACCTAATCTGAGAAAGCTCTTTCAAGAAGAAAATACTAGTAAATGAAATGAGCTAAAAATGAGGATTGACCAAGGGAAGCTGTAACCCAGTATTAGATTTCCTGCAAGTACTGCAGATTTACAAAATAATTTCAATGATGTTAATTACCTAATGCTGTGCTGCGTCCTTCTCTCATGTATTTTCTTGTCCATTCATCCAGTAAAATGTTGTAATACCGCTACCGCAAACACAAAATGTATATTAAATACTTGTGAAATGACAGATATTACAGCCATATAGTTCAGTTTACACTTGAACAATGCAATGCATTATCATTATGACCTGGAGAGCAACTGAGAAACCTCACCTGTGATTCAAAGAATCTGAGAAACTTGTTAGATGACATGGAGGGAAAAACTCTCTGAAAACAACCTCTTCGACTGTTCTGTAAAACAAAATTGAATTGTGAATCAACTCTGCTTTTTTCTTGACCAATCCCTACCTGAAATATGTTGCAGTTCTGCAATATGTGAGATCAAAATGGAAAAGTGGCAGGGGTGGCCAACCAATGATCTCACGTTAGGAGTGCAAAATTATATTCATTAAATGCAAATCTTTCCATCGCCATTTCAGTGGATTACTATCATTGAAAATATCCAAACATTGACCATGCATGCTTAAGATAATCAGAGACTGAGAGCCAATGTGGTAGGTCACAGTCAGGGAAGGGGACAAAAGTAAAACCTTACTGACAATTGAATCTCTCTGATCTGAGCTACCTGTCTTGTCACTGAATGTTTCCATTCAGTAAATGTTATCATGAAAGCTACAGGGTGTTCATTAGGCAGCAGAGATTGGAGAATTCTCCAGCTACTATGCAGAATTCTCCAACTAAATTTTGCTTGCTCCTTCCTCCCTGAAAGAGCTTTGCCCTTTCATAATTATCTTTCATTTATTCTCCTGTTACTTCACACTATTCTCCAGCTGCTACAATTCTTAATGAAAACCCTGAAGCTTTCCTCAGTCAAACACTGTATTTAGAATCTCCTGTAAGACAACATTTCCCTTAATAAGGAAAAAACTGACTGCATTTTTAATTACAAGGGTGATTACGTGCAAAAAAGTTGACTGTATCTTCTTGTTTCAACTCGTCAAATCCCCTTGGACTGAGTGTCTAAGGGTGACAGTTATGAATAAAATATATTAATATGTGAAGGATCATCACAGTTTTGAACACTACTTAAGCAGTAGTGAAAATAAAGCCTGAAAAAATTTCAGGCTTGTACGGATTCTAACCCATGACATCTGTGACACCGGTGCAGTGCTCTACCAACTGAGCTGGCAAGCCAACTGAGAGCTGGTTGGTTCATAATAAACTCACAGGTATATTATGAACCAACAAAATGACCAGCTCCCAGTTCGTAATACACTCACAGGTGATTACGAACCAACAAAATGACCAGCTTCCAGTTGGCTTGTTAGCTCAGTTGGTAGAGCACTGCACCAGTATCGCAGAAGTCGTGGGTTCGAATCCCGTACAAGTCTGAATTTTTTTTCAGGCTTTATTTTCACTACTGCTTAAAGTGCCTATGAAATGAAAAATAATTGCTGCTTATTTGAAAGGCTTTTCAAAATAAAGAAGAATGGCATTGTCCTTTTGGGAATATCTTTTTTTATTCTAGAGATATTGACGTTTTTGTATTATGCAAATTAGGAAAGTGATGACGTATTAAACTGTGCAACTGAAATGTTAAAATACTGAATCAAGAATATCTCTAGAAATATCGGAGTGGTGATCTTCAAACTTGGCACCAGAAATGTACACCACAAAAGAAACAAAATGACACCTGTGGTGCTGTTGCCATGACAACACTTTAAGTAGTGTTCATAACTGCGATGATCCTTCACATATTCATTCTTTAATCCGCAGTTCAAATAGATGATTTTCATATATTCATTCTCACACAGTAACAGTTATATTAGTCACTTAATGTCATAGATAAAGAAAATAAAGAATCTGAGCCTGTAGCTTAAAAGCTTGGCATACCTCATCCTCAGTCTCCATGAGCATTCGTACATCATCTGGTGTCAGTATATCCAGTACTGACTGTTTTGTGCGCTGCAATTAAAACAAGAAACACAGTGGTTTCCAAGAGGTCACATTTCACTTGACTTGTATGTAGACCCATTTGTGGTAAAACCAACCATTTGCATTTCTTGTAAAATTTTATATTTGCAAGAAATAAAATTTGAAATCTGAATAAAATACTTATAATGAAGATAGAAGTGAGCAAGTGTGAAATCATGCACTTGTTTATTCATTTGTCTATAAATAAATATTGTAGATTTTTGTATTTATGATTCCTTACCTCATCCAGATGACGTTGAACATAGAAGGCATGCTGTAACATAAGAGAATGGAAAGAAAATGAAATCATTGTTTTGTGGTGGCTAAAATAGATGATAGTAAATGCAACTATATTTAGATGCCACAATATTAATGTACAATATAAATGTCAACAATTCAGGTCAATGCTTGAAGTGTAAACATTGACTCAATGTAACAGGATTGAATGCAGAACCTTCTTTCTTTTATTAGCAACATGCACAACATACCTTTCCTCTCTCATCCGACGAAAAACCAGGAGCACCCCTATCTTGAACAAACTGGTTCATGTTGCTGGTGCTGCAATCATATAACAAAATTATTGCCATGGTGAAAGTAAAATAAATTATATGTACAGTTGTTGATAAAATAGGAGCAGGATTTACAATGGCTCGCTATTATAACACCCATACAGATCTCACACAAATATTTTATTGTACCTGTGAAACGAAACAATGGACTGTGTTTGTCATGTTAATCAGTAGAACTCTGTATCAAAAGTTAATGCATACTAATTAGCTGAGCAGGACAATGTATCAAAAGTTAATGCAGCAGTTGATTTGTATTGGGGTTTACAGAGGTGTACATGTGACTCAAATACTACCAGTAGCTTGGTCATAACCCATACAAGAACTATAAAAATAAAAGATTGTAACAATAAATGAACCTTGTAGGGGACATACTTGCTCTGCGTACGGGGCGTTGCAGCTCGTGTGTTTTCGAGTATTTCCCCTCCCTCCCCTCCCTTTAGTTTTATTATTACCATTATTGTTCTTACTTTATTATTGTTATTTATTTATTTATTTATTTATTTATACTTTTTTTTTCTTCCACTGAACTCCTAGTTCAGTGTGACAAGTGCTTGGTTTGGGGCTTGGTGTGGTGGGCGGGGCTCATGGCTGGGTTGTGGGTACGGCAGGCTTATGGGGTGTTCTACCGACCTGGGTTTGGGTCAGTGGTACCAGCCCCCAGGTCCCTGAGCACCCAACCTCCACTTGCGACGCACACGTTAATTTAATTTAATTTAATTTAATTTAATTATTTTCATTTTTATTTTTTACTGATGACTACCTTGATGTAGAAGTTGTGATGAGGTTTTCTGGAATGCGGAAACCGGCAAGATTGAACAAATCCTTGATCATCTGTCCCTTGATATTGCGATCCAGCTGGGAAGTAGAGTGAAGGCTGCAGAAGAAAAATACATCATTGTAATGTGAGAAATAATTTACAACTATAACATAGTCAAAATTTTAGAAATGCAAGAAGTTTTGCATCCCTTTTGATGAATGTGGCTAAATGTAATAGGCAAGCTATCTCGAGCTAATGCTGCCAGCGGTCTCGCCCATTTTTGCACATGATCTGTGGGGTGCCCTCCGAGTTTGCAGGGGCAGATCACATACAGCTTTGCACTCTAGCAATCATTGCAGATCAGTGCCTTTGCTTGAGAATCTTTGGGGAATCACATAGAAAATATTTTTCATTAACAACTGTTAAAACCAACAGGAGTTGTTATACCTTGGTGAAATGTTGACTTCTAACAGCCAGGGTTTCAAATTTTCATCAAGCATGACATCAAACCCAAACAACTCGTGACAACATGACCTACAAAAAAAAGTAACAGATGACTTAAAAGGTAGAAAGGAGTGAGTGGTAATGCTGAGAAGAGCAACAACTACTTTCACAGGGATGAGCCATTACTTAAGTTTACTCATGGAAATTATTGTTTCATTGAAAATGATTCACAAAACTTTAAAAAACTGATGCAAAGTCTGTGTTTACAATAATCATTTTAACATGGATTATTTTAATAATAATAAGTGTTAAGAAGACAGTAACTGACCTGACATGATGCATGACTAGCACGCATGCGCCTAAGACACATTTTAAACTTGTAACTGGGTAAGTAAAGTGATGTGTACAATTATCACCTGTGCAAGGAGTTGAGTTGTTGCAAGGAATAGCATTTGTTTTCGAGGATTTTATCTATTAGTTTTCTAGCCGCGTTACCGTTAGGGGTTTTTTCTTGGCCAATTAAACTTGTTTGGTGTTTAAAGAGTTTTCCGTAACAGCTTCCGAATGAAATAAGACTTCATTTTACGTCTGTCTCAGCTTTTCTTATTTATTTTATTTTCTTTACTTTTTATTTTATTTATCTTATTTTTTTATTATTCAATTAACATATAAATTGTTGACAATGCCCACATGGTCATGATCCTCTCAATAGTCATTGTGCACACTCAACAGATATTCTGTGATATACATAATTTTTCAGTTTTTCTGTTTGTCATCACTATGTTGAATAATAAAACAATTATCCTGCTCAATCTTGCAAAATATTCCCTGTTTTTAGCCAACTTGGCTTTAATGACCTCTTCAGTTAAGTATCAGGCGATATTTCACATGATTTTGCAGGATCATTGTTAAATATGCACACAAGACCATTTCCATTTTAAACAAACATTGCACATTACAACTTCACACCGCTTTAAGTGTGTCTTTCTGAAATGGCTTATACCGCTGGATGTTGTAGCTTGAAGGCTCAGTTTATTCCTTTGGGCATTGCCTTCGGTAGTACCGAAAGCGTCTCGAATAATTTTGGTTTTATTCGGTTTGAAAAAGGTGGGATATTTTGGATGGAGACCTCAAAGAGACTTCAAAAGACTGGAACAATACTGCAATTAAGGGACCATGTGTGAACTGACTTGTGAACGTATCCTTTTGTTCGCGACGTGTGAAAGATTATGAAGTAATCACCGCAGACATTTTATAGATTTTGCTTCTTCGCAACGTATTTTCAAGTTTTGTAAGCTTAAGCTTGTGTATTTTTGAATACAGATCATATTGAGAGCTTTAAAAAGAGATCTTGAACGAGTTGTTTTGGTCACAGAACGCGTTAGAATTTTTTTTCCTAGAGCGGCGGCCATGATTAATTTATGCATGAACACGTTCCGATGCGTGGTGAATGCCCAGGCCACGTAATGGATTTGAACTTTTCCTTTGACCACAACATTCGAGGAGAGATTTAATTTAGGATTCTTTTCTTTTTGAGGCCGACTGAGTGTTCGATTCAAAGCCGCCGTCAAGTTTTACTCGGAGCAGTGTCGTGTTTCATGTTATCTGTTCCTCCCAGAATATATATGTATTTGATGACTTTTTCTTTCTTTGCTCAATAAAGAAATTAAATAAAAATTCTTGATTTGTATTTTTTTTTATAACTCAGTGAGTTAATTTTGCTCCATGCAGCCACGTTAATTCCGACAATCGCGGCGTGTAACTTGTTAAGTTTCTATTTTAAGATAAACAATCAATTGAGGCTTTTTATCGTGTATATCGTCTAACAACTGAAATAAAACGCATTTGTTTTGTTTAAGAAGATTTCAGGCCAAGTACATCGGTCAAAAGAGTCATCCATCGTCAAACGGCTCTCAAGGCATTACTATGATTTACGTAATTCTCAGGACTCTTTTTAGTAAACACGGATGTTGTTTTGATCAAACAAGCTTCGCGAGCAAGAAAACCGCAATTTTTGTCCGGTTGTCATGTCAACTGTCTAGAATTGACCAATTGCCATGTCTTGTCACGTCCCCTGACGCTCGTCACGCTCGATGCACGTAATCTTCCCGATTATTTGCTTGCCTTGTTCCATCAGTCGAAAATATTTTACGCAGAGAATGTTAAAGCAAAGGCAACGGAAACGAAATAAGGTAAAAAAGACATCAACAAATAAAAATGTTTGACGCCAAAGTCGCATTGCCACACGCAACAAGTTTTGTAACTGCTGCTTTGTACCAAGGTAAATAATACTCCGCGGTCATGAATTCAATTCGCGTGCGCTCCCGTGTTTACTTTGAAAAAGGAAACCCTCCCTCTCTCGAGCAAAATTTTGACTCAGAAAAGTTAAAAAGGCGATTATGTAGAATCTTCGATCTTTACTCTAAAATTTCCAAGGCTGTTTACGGCCTTCAAGAAATTGTTCACTCGAACGCGATTTTCGCTGGGAGTGTAAATATTGACCGATTTGTCCGGTTGTTCTGTGGTAATTGACGAAAACCTCCCTTCGATATCTGGTTCAAGTTTGAAATTGACAAGAATGGTGGCACCAGCTGTGGCACACATGCTATTAATTTAAAATCAATCAAGCAGATATCATCTTAGTCCCTTGGGTTTTATTTCTTCTCTGTTAATAAAAGAAAAATATCTCACCTACATCAAAGAGCTTGCGCTCTTCGGAAACATGCCGTGTTGTCGGCAGAACATCGTTGTGAATAAGTGATGAGTAAGAACAATAGCGTGAATATATGAATGCTCAATGACCCCAGAATTTGGGGTACACACTTAAAGCGGCGTGAAGTTGTCATGATTTTAATAACACTGACCTTTTCCTGACATTCTGCTTGACCATGGTATTCACTGCTGAATCAGACCTGAAAAGATTCACAGTGGAAAATAAACTCTGGAAGAAGGCCACTAGTAGAATAACTATCATTTTCCGTCAGTGGGATGGCAGTCCATCAGAGCAACAAACAGTGAAGAGTATAAAGTACTAAAGTGATATGTCACAAAAACTAAATTTTGGAAATTATGGGATTTGTTCAGATAATTATTCAGAAAGACCACTACTTACCAAAAATTAACATTTTCTTACAGTTTGAGAGCGAGATATTGGCTCCATTATGCTCTGCTGACTCCACACAAATCCTTCTAAATTAATATTAAAGTAAAATTTTAAAGGATTTTTATGGAGTCAACAGAGTATAACAGTGCTAATATCTCAGAGCCTGAATTTGCCTTTAAATGCTGATTTTGGCAAGTTACCATTTTTCATCTTTCTCTTTCTGAAAATTTCAACAAATCCCATAATTTCAAAAATTCTAATATTTGTGACGTCACACTAGCCTTCTATTACTTAAATCACCCTACCTATGAATAGTAATATTGATTGACATAATGCTTACGCTAAGATTGTCTTGACAACTAAATCCTTAATTGTCTCCCACACATGGTTATGGTTAATGTTGATACGTTTCATGTACCCCCACAGTGCCTTGAGACTCCTACAAAATAAAAATGACCAGTTATCTACTATTCGTCAAAGCTGGAAGTGGAAAGTGATGGATTTCCACTACTATTCACCAATGCTGAACAGGTGCAAAGATTTATTGTAGTGAAAAAAAATATTTAGGGGTAAGGGGCATTTTAATAATATAACTGGTTTTGAGCGTGAATGACAAATATCTACAGTGGAAAAATACATGTGAAATTGAGGACAATGATGGGAAATGAATAAGAATGACACAATCTCTTGAGTTTAAGTAGCTAATCCAAGGATGCAGTAGACAATATCACTAGTTTGGTGTCTACTAATGAATAAATCAATACAGCCCACTTTTCAAGTGTTGGGAAAATCCTACACAACTGAGATTTTCATAGCCGCAGCCACAGGTCAGAAAAGTAATAGTAATATTTATAGTTCCTTGGAAACCAACTGAATTGCTAGCAAGTAACCCCATTTAGTCAAGTAGTATGACAGAAATTACATACCATTTGTGTCCCTGACAGAGAGTCTCATCAGAGTTAGGCTGATATGCTCCTTCATTCTTCTTGTTGATGCTGTAGTTTGTCAGATGCATAAACTTGTTGCTTAAACTCTTCATGGAAGAGGAATACCTTCATTGAGAAAAAGAACAATTAATATAAAGGTCATAAACCAGTAAACACTCTCACCATGAACACTAGTTATCTATTTTAGACTTTTAGATTTTTGACTTTTTAAATGTAGAATTGTCAGTAAGCATTGAAAAACCCACTTGGAATACTTAATAAATTACGTATGTATGTAGATCTCCAAACGACTAGAAGAATTCACTACTTACTTGCAAGTTGCAAATCTCACAAGTCCATCTTCAAAAACGTAAATTCTCAGTGGATCATATGAAGTGACGTATACATAAATGCGAAGATCAAATTTGCTGCCATTGATGAGGAATGGCTTTGCCAGGTATCTGATGAGACAAAAATGTGGACAAATATACAAGTGCAGTTTAAGGTGTTTTCATAGGTAGATGATGAATGATAAGATAATGAAACCATAGCACTTTTCTTGTTGAAGTCTGGAAATCAAAATGCATTTATCTTATAGATTTTTTCTTACAGTAAGTATCTAAGATAATATTATGAGTATTATTATTAGAGAGAATTAAGGTTACAAATATTCATTTCAACTGTATGGTACAAGAAGTACACTTATATATACCTTTGCACAATAACTGGTCTTTTTCTTGGAATCTGATTCCACTTATGAATGACACGAATTCCAATCCCTCTTGCTGAGGCCGGCTGTAAAAAAAGCAGAATTGTTTTAGAGTACAACTTGTTAGTTTGACCAAGGGCACATGCAAATATGAGAAAAATCTTTTTGTCAGAAAAATGGAAATGACCACAGAAAATTCAACATAATACAGCAATACTCTTAAGGTATTCCTGGACCCTAATTTGGTCATTTTTGGACAATAGTTGAGGGTGTTATTTTTAAAGATATATTACAGATACTGCACTCCTTTTAACATCACATATTCACTGAACCTTATAGATTCTGAAAAAAATATTTTTCATTTTGGAAAAATTTAAGGAATGTTAAGAATTACAAAAATTCTGGGGTGAGGTCATCTGCAAGCAAATTCACAATAATGATTAAATCTAAATTGGAATTTATTATTTAGCTCTGAGATTTGGAACACGATTAAAATGGACAAAAACTTAACTTTTCACCGCAGTGCGCATTGTCATTTTGATTTTTTATGTTGCAATGAGAAAAAGTCAGAAATTTTACCTTCTAAAATTCAAGTTCTCCTCACTCGTGTGCTGTTCCACTCTCGAGTGCGCACTGCGGTGAAAAGTTTAGTTTTCCTGTGTAGTTCAGCCCTGCCAAGTTTCAAACATCAACGATACATCTTCCAGAAGTAAACTAAATAAACGTGTCCTCTGGTCGTGTTTTATTAGCCTTTTTTGCCTGAAAATCGGCCATAAATTTCAGAAAATCGCTCATTTTTGACCGATGCTGTTGTATTTCAGTGGCAGCCATGTTTTCTGTGTCCACACTAGTTAAAACCAGTGGTAAAACGCAAAATATTCCTCCAAATATGGGTACATTCTCCATGTTTGTGTATCCATTTTTCCCGCGAAACCAATCACAGTGTGATATGAACGCTTCACCTAGCAACGACACCTCGCTCGCCTTTTGTCAGCATGTGTTGACAGCCATTCGAAGCGTGAATCGTACTAGAGATTTATTTTTTGAAGCGAAGAGATAGAAAGCTTTATTTATTACACTTATAGATTTATTTATGCTGGACAGTGAGCAAAAGGGCTGCTCACACGAAGCCTTCACGAAGCCTGAGGCTCTAGACGTGGTTTTCGAATACGCTTGAACATTTTGAAACTACATGTAGAAGAAACTGGTTGAATGATTCTCTCGCATGAGTTCGCCCATCGTTCATCGATCCCAATGGCTGTAAATTTTGAAGATTGAAAGATGTGGAGCGCAAGCCGACGGCCGTAAATTTTGAAGACTGAAAGACATGGAGCGCAAGCTACAGCCGCAGGGAATGCCAAATAGTGAACAATAGGTTTTCGCCGCCGGCATTTCTTTGCTGTTCCTTCTGGCTTCAATAGAGCTGTTCGATGTATCACGCGACATAACCCGTTCGGAATTCCAGCAAAATTAAAAAATCTTCTCATTTGTTGGTGAGCTGGTTGCAAAAAGGATGTCTTTTGCAAAGACAACAGCTTTATTTCTCCATCCTGAACGATCTCATCTATCACGTTAAAGATAGCATGATTTGACAGATCTGTCAACAATATACTCTTTGGGAATTAAACACGAACACGCACAAGGATTTTCGTTGTACACAGTCTGTATTTTTCCCGCGAAAGAGCCCGTAGAAACCGAACTTCTCTTGCTTCATACTCGAAAACGCTTCGGTCCTGATCTCTGAAATTTGGTGTACATGTTGCATTTTAAGTAATCTCTCATATGTTAACGAGACGTTGTGATCTGAAAGATTCATGTCATCCTCCAGGAATACCTTAAATCCTTTCATATTTACAACCAATGCATGAGAAAGCCTAATTGTTTATGACTTCATGACGTACATCTGTTGGTATGATTAAAGATATAATTGCCATGGTGATTAAGTGTAAATGAATGGACTCATAAATGACTGTATGAATGAACATCAACAATTCAACAAATGAACGAACAAACAAATCAATACCCTTGCTGAATGGATAAATAAATAGAAACATCATTTAATAGATAACAGAATAATGGCTGAATCAAATTACCGGTTTGAGAATCCACTTTTGTCTGGTGCTACCATCATCCCATGCTCTCTTGAGTAGTTTGAAATCATATGGGAGGATGTATGTTTGAGGTACAAATCCATAATCCTGCAAATTTATGGACAGCCATTAGTGGAAAAGGATGCAAAAGAAGTAAGCCATATAAAAACAGTTTTGACTTACATCTAAACTTATCTGTATAACAAATTGACGTATCTCCTGGACAGAAAAGTTAGCAGGCCTAAGCAAAATTCATGGAGGTTAAGCTGCCCTGTCAAAATTTGCAGGCAGCCAGTAAATTTGCCACCTACAGTCAACTATTTGCCCCTTACTTCATCCTTGGACTTCATTGTGAGTTTTCTTAGCAGGCAAGGGTTGCTGGCAGTTGCTGCCTGCCTACTACTCCAGCTATGCTACCCATTACTACAAAACAGTTTGACAGGGCTGGTTAAGAAAGGGGGAGGGGAGGGAGGGGGCCATGGCAGGACTTACTACCGGTATTATAGATGAAGTGACAAGTTTTTGCTTTACATGTAAGAAGTTCCTGTGATTTTTTTCTGGCTTGATCCTTTAAAAGAACTCTCTCTAATAGTTCATTGGTCAGCATGTTTTTGTTTTAAAACCCTAAGTGGATGTAAATTAACAGTGAAAGGTCCGATGATCACTCCCATCATGCAGGTTGTAGTTATATCCCCTTCCCACATGCACAGCAGGGCTAAAGTACAGCTCAAGCAGTTTAAGGCCTGGGTTTAGAAATATGTTCATAAATATGGTTGATCGCCAATATCTTCTTCCAGATTGCCTAGAACTGGATGAAACTTTCCCAGAAGATAAATCTTGTTGTCCTTGTTTGCCTTAACGTATAAATTTGATCACGTGATCAGTCACGTGATCAAAATTTGAAAAAGTCTTAAATCGGCGATGCGGTGGCGGATTTTAAGTTTACAGATAAATAAATCAGCGTTTTTAATATAATCCAACATATCTAACTTTCTACACTTGGAGTGATTGCTCACGAGTTTTAGTTTTGAAATTATCAACAGCTAAAGGTTGAATTCTGGGAAGAAAAATGACCTTTGCCCTCACAAGTTTTTTGTTGAGAACGATGGACGGTCGCTCCAAACGTGAGACGCTGGAAATAATTAATACGCATAAGAAAAGCGTTTTTATTCGATATTATATCCCACAAAAGTCACCTACTCCTCAAATAAGTGACGATTTCAAAGAAATGGTCACGTGACACGCCACGTGATCTAAGAAAACGTTTATTGCACGTCAAAATGTTAAGGATGATGAGAACTACCCACGTGCCGAATTTCGTTTCAGTGTCATTCCCCTGGGCTGTTGTATCACAAAAAACCGTTTTCTCTAATAAACGCCCCCTGACCCAGGCCTAAAACTGCTTGAGAGGTCATATTCCAAAGGTCAACATACAGGTCACCATGCTACAGATAAATAAAGAAGCCCAAAAGTGTCTCCTAGCCCTAATCACTATCCAAAATTTTGTTTTAGATTGAGGAGAAACTGTTTGGCTAATATAAAATAATATATAATACATAATATATAATATATAATATAATAGTAGTTTAAATAATAGTTACCAATCAATGAAACAGTGACCTGTACCTGTGACCTGTGGAATGTGACCTGTACTTTAGCCCCGCCACATTATCTCTGTGTAGTGGCTATGGGGTAACTTAATCAACTTTCATACATTTTTACAGTACTAAGCAAGTGGAGTAGGGTCATTCCACAGTATTTTTTACCTGGACATCAGTTTTTAAAATGTCTTCAAATTAGCCCCAGATATGTTTTAAATTGTAGTACAGTGTCTTAAGTTTGCATTACAATAGGTGCTTTACATAGACAAGTCAGCACACTCGCATAAATTATAATTAATTATCAACAACCATGAAATAGCTGTTGCGGAATCTACAATTATCTTGTTTGGTTAAGAAAAAATTAAAAGCTGAAACTTTTAATAAGACCTCTAGATATCTTCTAATACTGGTCCTTCTCTAAACCAAGTAGTCAAGGACAACCTTGTTGTTACAGCCTAAGCAGTAGTTGCCTTCCACTAGCAAAATGTAGATTCTGCAACATTTTGACACCAAAAAGTTTTCGTTGTGAGTGAACAAATTAAAAAAGTTTAACCTAGTTTCGAAACTTCTAATTCTTGCCTAGAGGTACGTTATGCTACACCAATATATCATAGATGGTTTCTTCTAAGGGCAAAAAAATGAGTGTTTTCTGTGGCGGAATCTACAATTCTGTTGCGGAATCTACAATTCTGTTAAAGAAACTACAGCTATTGTGAGTTAACTCTACCATTTTCCATAATGTGAAACAAAATAATAGAATATAGTAGCTGATTTCATGTGGGAGCAAAATACATGTGTCTTCAGCACGATCTACTGTTTTGTGGCTTAATTTATAACTTCTTTAAACTGCATACCATTTTTGGGCAATGCTGAGAGAACTGGCCCTAGCTAATTACTGAGCATGTGCAGTTCACATTTATAGAGTATTGTTGGTAATTTTAGTTGGCTTGGCAAATTTGTAAGTCATGTCAAAATTTGTTCTTTATCTGCTTTGCTGTTGTTATTGTTGTTGCATTAATAAAGTACTTGATGTAGTTTCCGCAACATAGATTCTGCAACAGCAACATCGTTCAAAATGAGCTAATTATGATTGGGATGTAAGCAATAAAATTTAAATGTTTTGGCATTTGTATAAAAAAGATAAAAAGTCCTTTACTCTAAAGCAGACAGACATTTTACATTTATGCCAGATTCAGAGGACTTCTAATTTGAATATGGTGTAATAAAAATAGAGAATTTTCTGTGTAGATTCCGCAACAGCCACATAACTTAGTATGGCCTTCCGATCATCTGAATCAGGATGAACTAAACTACTCTTGCGTATAGATGTAATAGTCATCTACCATGCAGAAGTGGTATCATTTTGCTCTGTTATGTAGATTTCAAGATAGGCCATACCAAAAGGCTCTGAAATGTAGATTCCGCAACAGACAACATACTAAGGAATGACCCAGTAGGATAACTAAATCATTTATCAACACATTTGTACAACATGTATCTTCAGACAACTTGTAACAAAGGACTCACTTTCTTGCCATGGTGAACCATCATCTTTGAAAGATTTCTCCACAGTCGGTCTTTTCTCCCAATTTGAAATGTACCAGGAAAGTGATTAACCTGTTCAAACAAGGTTTCAGCAAAGCCTTAGTACACACATAAACATCACTTTTATTAGTCTACTGTAGAAAATCAATATCACAGCATGATTCTTTTCATCTGAATCTACTTTAGTCTCTTACCTTCTGGTACTCTCTGACACTCTTGAAACAATTTGCTTTCATGTGCTTCCCCCAGTAACCTAACCAGTCATTCCCTGTATCAGACCATGCAAGAAAATAACTCAGATTCCTAATACATAACTAGGATACCTAATATATGACACACATGTGTAATTCTCACTTATGACATTATTTCAATGGATAGATCTTTCACATCAAGCCCAAAAACTGATATTACTAATATTCTGAAAGAGGAATTCATTTTTTTGAAAGAAAGCACCTCAAATAGGCAGTATCTCCCAACACCTGTCTCACATGGCACTCCTCCAAAAGCTGATGCCTGTTACAAGTCTATGATAACTTCTGATGGTCATCATGGACTGACTCAGCTGTCATATTTAAGATGTGACTTTAAAAAGAAACATACTCTTGGTTGGCTTGAATCCTGTTCTTGCAATGCACTGCTTGATAACATTTGGGGTTATTGAACTCATCTTCCATCTGAGCAGCTTTCGTAATTCAGGAGAAAGTGGAGCCACTAAAATTTGAGCAAAGAAAAAACAAACGACCACATTAAAGCTTTCAATAACATGCAGTGACATCAATTAATCAATGATTCTTCACTAACATATATGTATTGTTCAGCCATCCTTGTACACAGGCAAACACATTGCAAATATAAACACAGCAAAATAATATAAAAGGGGGTATTATGTCGTAGGTAAAAAATAAATTCAGGTAAAAAACTTTTAACCTGGGATGAATCTCAATTCCCTTTGTCTCCAAGCCCTTATTATTCATTATTAGCTAGGAGACAAAAAGAATTTATTTTCAACCTACCGGTGATTAAATTTTTTACCAGAACTTAATTTTTACCTACAAGACAAATATTCTCAAGCCTTAGGGATATTTAAAAGTGGTTAAGGAGCAGGTAGTTTCTGACTTCAATTTTGAATTAAAATTTAATAACAACTCTAGTCTTTCAGCCTTGACATACCTTTTTCACCCTCGACAAAAAAGTAAACTGTTGGTGGTGTATGGGCAAATAAGCTTGGCATCAGAGGTGGAAGGGTCTCCTGTTTTTCGCCAGCAGCTGATGATGCCCAAGCATTTGTTTGTCTACTCGATACAGATGACGATGGTTTGGATGAGCCTACTGGTCCAGAGCCCCTACTAATGCTTGTCAATCTTGCACTTGATGCTCTACTTTTTGCAGTGGACACTCGGGAGGAGGCAGTGGTACTTATCATTGACTGAGAGCCATCATCGTCATCATCATCTTCATCCCCATTATCGGAAAAGCCAGCTGTGTTAAAGAAACATTGTCAAAAATGAACACAAGTCATTTCACTGTAAGCAAGCACAATAAAAAAGTATTTCTTTCAGGGATATAATTTGATAAGTAGCTAATTAACCAGCTGCAAAAATACATGAGGCACTGTACATGTACCTTATTTGTAATAATAATAATAATAATAATAATAATAATAATAATAATAATAATAATAATAATAATAATAATAATAATAATAATAATATCAGGATATCAGGATCTAAAGAGAGAAATTAAGAATTTATGGCGGGTGAGACACATAGAAGTGGTACCGATAGTTGTTGATGCACTTGGAGGAGTAAGCAAAAGGTTAGATGGATGGCTTGCGAAGCTAGGAATTGCTATCAAGACAGGACTCCTGCAGAAAACAGCCTTGCTAGGAACAGCGAGGATTCTGAGAAAGGTTCTTGAAAATTAAACAAGAAGGAATGACCCAAAAGACCTTTGGCCATTGGCTATGGCTTGCTTCTTTGGTGTATATGCGGCATAACATCTGCCAGAGCGTAAGCGTCATGAGAAGATAATAATAATAATAACAATTTATTAGTAGTCCTTCCACAAGGTGGCTCTTCGCCTACTAATCTCAAATCAAATCAAATTAAATCAAAATGTTGGTTTTGAGGAGAGGGGAAGACCGGAGTATCCGGAGAAAAACCTCCCGGAGCAGAGTAGAGAACCAACAAACTCAGCCCACATATGACACCAAGTCTGGGAATCGAACCCGGGACACATTGGTGGAAGGCAAGTGCTCTGACACCACTACGCCAACCCTGCTCCCCTGCACTGATGTCTTTGTCTCAGGTTGAATCTCAATTCCCTTTGTCTCCTATCCCTAATTACAAATTATTAGCCAGGGCTGGGAGACAAAAGGAATTGAGATTCACCCTTGGTTAAAATTTTTTACCCACATTTAATTTCTACCTCCAAAATCTCCATGATCTTGCATTTTCCTCCCCCTCTTTTCAAAGTTGCTAGCAGTGTGTAACACCGTCCTCGAAAAAGGAGGAGGCAGGAGCTTTGTATTATTTCGCACAGGTTTCTTATCAACAGCAATGTTAAGAAAGAAATGCTCTTTTTCACTTGGAGTGACTCAACAATTTTTTTTTATACAGGGACATGCCACTGGATAGGGTATGGTTTTTGGACCCTCTGCCCTAAACCGGGTATATAATTTCAAGCGAGTCTGTCCTAATAAGGGTCTGTACCCTGTGCTAGACAGGGTATGGTTTCAAGACTGTCGTTGACTACTTAGCAACCCAAAATCGGTGGTAAATGAATTTCATGGTCCATTTTTTCCCATGCTTTCCTTAAAGGTAAACATTTAGTGAATAGAGATAGTCCCGTGAATTAAGTTTCCACTTGAGATTCACCACAAATTAATGTTTTCACTTCAATCTACGTAATGTACTTATAGTATATTTCAATTGTGATCGGTGTTCACGTTTCAATGGGTAGAACATCACGTGTGCTAAGTAACAATGGGCCTTCCCTGCTAGCAGAGGCCTCTTTTCCTTGTATTCAGCGTGCTGGAGAAAAGAGACCTCTGAAATGGGTTGAAACAGTCTGTGTTGAGCACAGTCTCTATTTTTTCAATCTTTAGACTTAATTATCTCTGAAAAATACGTGGTTACCCCAATTTTCTTTTCAATTTTCAATGGCCCTTACAAACATCTACTTTTTTGTATAGTGATAATCCGTGAAAAAATATCTTCGTATTAGGAGGCACTGTCCTTAAAATAAGGGGTATCGACCTGAACAGGGTAGGCATTTAAGGTTATTTTTGTCCTAAACAAGGTCAGGGTTTCAAGCCCCCAGCGGCACCCCTATACCCAAACATGGGTCAAGTACCCCTCTCCCCCCCCCCCCCCACAGGGTCTGATGTTTCAACAACATGAGTGGAAGTCGTTATCACAGCTTCTCGTCTGAATGTTGAAATTTCATGTCCCTAATAACAGCTTTTCCAAGGATTACCTAAATGGCAATTACTTAGATGACAGTAAGAACCATGGGATTCAGTAGTAAGATTCCCCTTACCTTCATCTAGCTCATCACAATCGTAGTAATCGTCATCCACGTAGTCTTCAGCAAATTCATCATCCTCATTGTTTTCACCATCACAATCTTCTTCCTCTGCCTCCTCATCTTCTTCAGCAATGTCAGAAATGCAGCCATCACCTGGCATGCGCTCTAGTGATGGACACCATGATTTTTCAAGGTATTCCTCATTCTCCAGAGACTCTCCGTCTCCACTAACTCGTCCTTCATCAATAATACTGTCCTGTTTTCTTATATCATAAAACTTTCTCACTGCCCCCTTCTTGACTTTTGGTTCAGTAGGCGGCGTTGGTCTAACACTTTTCCTTTCAGCTCTTGAGGCACTTTGAATTGCAATTGGCCTACGGTTCGGTGGTGGATGCGGCATAAACTTGAGGACCTTTTGTGGAGATACTGCATGTGATTTAAGAACAGGGGGAGAAGCTTTTGCCCTGCAAAGTCCACTTGATTGCTTAGCTATTTCTAAACCACTGAGCTTGTATGACAAACTGTTCTCTGAGTGCGACCTTGAATTCATGACTTCAGGATTATTTCAATAAAACGTAAAGGTTGCTGAATTCATTAGATGATCTTTGTTGCTATGAAATCCACTATCAACATACAGTGTTGTGTAAATAATTTAAAAAGCTTTGGAGTTCAGTTAAGCTTACATTCTACGGTCATTCAATTTCACGCAATGATAATCCTCCAACCATTCAAATGCTTCCAATGCAAGCGGGTCACTCAGTACCCTCTGTCATATCCGTAAGACAATACACGTTACGCTAAGATAAACTGAAGAGAAGAACAAGCTGACTTTGTTGTGATGATGGCGATCCCCTTTTTAAGCTGGTACCAGAAAAATAAAATTGGTTAAAAGTCAAACCGTGCTGTGAAGGATCCACGGTAATATCGAGCTGAATTCAACGTGCACCTAGCTTTCGTGCCTTCGCGATTTGTTTTCCTAACAAGGAATTTTCTTCTTCAAGGTGTTAGTCCAAACGCGGTTCAGCTTGACAAGTTGGCTAATCCAGAGGAAAGCTGTAGATTTCAGTCCAAGGGAGGGCTTGAAATCGACCCAAGTTAGTACGGTTTGCGTTCGTGTTCCACGACAAATAATTTGACGTGATAATTGCGTTGTCAATTAATTCACTGATTATCTCCTAAAGAGAACCTTTAGACCTGGGAAGTGTTCCACCTAACTGGTTTCACTAAATGTAACGTTTTACCTTCCAAATCCAGCGTCTGAGTTGTGAGTTGTTGGTGCTGTAACAAAACGGCCTTCGCAAGGTTGCTCAGGGTGATCGTGAATGGCGTCTTTCAAGCAGATGATGGAATACTCACGGTCAAAGGCAGAAATATGATCGACAGATAGTCAGCCAACGTTCTAACAGTCCTTCTCCATTTCACAGAGACAAAATCGGTGAGGCAGAAAGCACGTTTTTAAAAAGCAAAGTCACCGCATCCTTCGCTTCGTCGGGGACTTCGCCGGGGTAACTAACTTCTGTGGACTACCCTGGCAACAAAGCGACCAATCACAGCAAATCTCTTTGACGTTGCCGCACAAAAGTCCATTGTGAAGTTTCCAAGTCTCTCTCTCTGCCTACAAGACAAAGGAGGCAGAGAGAGAGAGAAACTGGGAATGAGGTTGCCCTTTCTCCCAAATTTGATTATATTTATGTCGTTAGAGGCTATTAGAGTAGATTAACAGACATATAACCAAAAAAAAAAATCGCTGTCTAGTCCTTGCGTGGACAAAGAAGACCGCACGCTAGTGAACATAACAGATCAGATCACTCAAGCCGGGAAAAGACAAGAGCCAGGGGTGGGTTCTCCCACATATGGGCTATATAGGGGGTGTCGTGGGATAAAGTATGGTTCTCGATCCTTAAAGGAGCACTGTCACCAGGATTTTTGCTGTTTTTGGCTCAATTCTGCCAAAATTACTGTCTTTTACCTGTTGTCGTGCAAAACATGCTCCGACAGAATCAGCAAGGGAGAGCTAACCATAATAATTTTTTTGGTGAGTTTTCAATGCATAGCTTGAAATTTTAAGGTTTCCACTGATGCATTGGCAGTTTTAAGCTTTTTAAAGTGATGGTACAATAGCGTGACACTGCCCCTTTAAATCAATTCTTGCCCACGTCGGCATAATGTTCCCAGTGTGATCCTTAGATAGGGTACCTCAAGTGTATCAGCTAAAATAGCAGTGCGTTAATACCCAACTAATCCGAAAAATAAATGATGAATTTTACTTTATTTATTTTACAGCAAGGAATTAAATTACAAATATATATATATACTTAACTATAGGCTAAAACAGGAGTATTCTGTTGGAAACCCACGGAACAGGAATAAACACCTAAAAAGTGTAGGCTACCATAAAAATCCGTAAAAGAAAATTGATAAAAGAAAATTGATAATATTTTCAAACTAAAAGTAGCACTCTTTGCACATAAAATCATAAACAACCCAGCAGGCATCCCAACAATTTTTTCTGGAACTCTACCTCTAGCTTCTGACTTCCATAGTCATTACACTAGATTTGTCTCTAACCTTAAGTTCCGTAGGCCACTTATACAAAATAATTATGGAGCCTCTACTTTTACTTTCATTGCATCGAAAATTTGGGAGAATATTCCACTGCATCTAAAAAAACTATATTATTACCCCTTTTCCAAACAATACAAGCTATATCTGCTAAATTCGCAATCTGTTTCCTAGAATACATTGATTTAGTTTACTTTAGTTTCTTTGTTCTATTGTTTCATTTGATTCATGTATCCACCTATATTTGTTTACTTTAGCACCTTTACTCTGGGTAAAATTATTTTCATTACGCTTATTGTCTATGCCAGTTGGTTTAACGTGGCAGTGACCAACCCGGAAGCATCTGCTACTTTGGTCACTGCGCACATCTTAATTTCGTTAATTTCTTATCTTTATTCTGATTTTGTTTTATAACGTACTTCTACTAATGCAATGTCAATTCTATGTAAACAGTGCAAAATAAAAAAAAACAAAATTTAGTCGAATAAATATAAACTCAGTCATAGCCTACGCGTAGCCGTACGAGGGTACGGCTACGCGTAGGCTAACTCAGTCATGGCGATCGGTCTGAAGGCAAAACAACTTTAACTCTTGTTTGAACTTAGAAACATGAGTCACTTTTTTTTTAACAAATAGACGGTAACTTATTCCATAAAAGTGCAACTTTAAGAAAAAAGAATACTTGAATGTGTCTGTTCCAGCATAGATACTTTTAAACATTAGTTCAGTATTTCTTAAATTATAAAATTCATGTTCGAGTTCATAAAATTGTAGATAACCAGACACATCAAGGTAGTAAATCAAAGTAGATTCGTCTCGAGGAAAGTGACATCAGGCCAGTTTTCAGTAAACGATCAGAATACTGATAACTTGCTTCCAACCATAACTTTACTTGCACGACGCTGCACACCTTAATTCAATCATATTGGTTAAATTAGTCTCTTTCCGCGACGTTTATTCATTATTTGGATCTTCCCTAGCTAGCCTGCGTAACTGGCGGTTTTCTCGGGGAGAGCTCGAGCGAGCGGCGAGGCCGTAAGAAGAAATGCGCCAGCTACGCAGGCTAGTCTCAGGCTAGATCTTCCCCAGATCTTCCCGGATTCCCCTGGGAATTCGGCTTTTGTTTCACGCTGATTCCTTCCGGTTTTCTTCGGGTTTGAGCCTTAAACAAGGTATCAGTTTTCGTTTGCTGGTTTCAACCCGTCGCGGCACACACCTATCGGAAATTTCCACAAACTCAAATTTTATAGATTTACATGTAAAAACCCCCATCAAGTCAGCCACACTAATGTTTTATTACAGTTTCCAGAAGGCCAGCTAGCCACATGATCGGAAAGCCCACAGCGGCTGGAGACAAGGCTGCTGTCTACTATTTTTCCCGGCCTACTCGTGAAGAGATCAAATATATCTACTGAACAAACTATATTTGCTTGCACAAAACATTCACTTAAATGACTTAAGGCCCAGAAACGATCTTGGAACTTAGAAAACAGCATATTCGAAAAGAGAGGCTATTGACCGTGTTATTTCGCGTTTTCAAAATGACGAGAAAAAAACCCTACTTCAAGTTCAAATTACTGTAGACAACTTTTTAAAAACATGATTGGTTAGCCCATCATCGTGAGCTGGAACGTAGCCAGGAGTTTTCCACACTGAGGTATGCACAATTTTCCAAATCTCCCCCCACCAAAAAAAAGTCTCCAATCTTTTTCACGACGTACCTTCATTAATTTTTTTTCTACCTTCAGCATGCTGAAGGTTGCTGTGCGATCATAAACGTTCCTATTTGATATGAAATGTTGCTAAGTCGTGAAATTCTTTTTTGCGTTGTTGAGTTTCTTGAAGTGCTTCGGTCGCTTATCCGGATTAATTGAACTAACAAGTCAGTGGCATCTCAGATTTGTATTCACAAATGAGTGATATTGTTCAGTTTACCGTTGCGTAACAAATTGTTTTTGACCAGTATTGTTTTCTTGTTTGTGAAAGCACCTTCATAGACGTAATTGTGCCGCCTAACTGTTCAATGTAGGTTCGCTCCTCTTAGAACTGAATATATACAAAAAAACTTAATTGATGTGTACATGTCTACATCTCCATGAACAATAGACCGAAATCCTGAGGATATGTAAAACATAACTGCGCATAGCTTTCAAAGAAGTTATAACTGGTTTTCCGTTACAGGTACAAAGCTAATCTTCTCATTGGCCGTTTTTATGCTAGAGACGTTAAAGTCGTCTGAGACGTTAAAGTCGTCTCGTCTAGTATAAAAACGGTTAATAAGACAGACGCATTTAACGTCTGACGACTTTAACGTCTTGATTTAAGTGCGTCGTTTAGACGCACTTATTAGACGACTTTAACGTCTCAGACGTTAAATGCGTCTAGTATAAAAACGGACGACCTAACTGGGACGTATTTAGCCCTGAATTCCTTTGTTAATCAGCACTTCGTTCTTTGCTCTCTTGTTCTTGCTCTCTTGGTCGCCACGGCAGACAAGCCAAACGCTTCGGCCATATCTCTTTCCTCGTCCATCGCCTTAAAAACCCTTCCTCGAATGATTTTCTTTGTCAAAAACATTTGCATCTCCATTTCTTGTCTTTCTTGACTACGTCGACAATTAGATTTCAGAGTCTGCAATTCCGCCATGTTTATTTGTTCTTACATTCGCGCGTTTGAAGTTTATTTGGCACCGAGTTTACTCGTGCCTATCGTCCAGTCCGAGAATAGAACCCAGTCTATTTTTAGAAAAATCTTGTTTTTTTTCTGTTAGATCGTCTACTTTTATGCGTCCCGTTTTTATACCAGACGGCTTTAACGTCTCAGACGTTAAATGCGTCTGGACAACTTTAACGTCTGTAGCATAAAAACGGCCATTGTCTTTATTTCCAACAAACTCATGGTCAGACTTGACCTCATTTAAGTCGACTCCTTATGTTTATGAAAATGTAATACGGATAGCTAGGATGGAAAGCCTAGCAGAGCGAAGACACCGATCCAAGGCTGTAAAAAAAGGTAACCACATCGCGTTCACTCTTTACCATCCCGCTTGCTTTCTGATCGCTTTTTTCCTGCCTTGTTTGGACCATTCAGTCCACCAATGCCTCACGTCGCTTCTCTCTGGAAACCCAAAATTTTGTGTGGAAAAACCCCGTCTGTTTCATCAGCATTTCAAAGAAACAAGCAGAGTTAAATGACTAGAAGCAAATTCTGCTTTTTTACCGAAAAATTATCTTCTACTTGTTTGCTTTTTAATTCAATTTTTTTTTATTTCATTTTTATCTTCGACTTTTTTCAGGTACGCACGTGTGTACATACAGACAGGTAGCTACGTCCCTGGTGAGTACATCATTCACAGCATATGTCATGTTCGCGTGATTCAGGTATTCTTTGTCCAGCGGCATATAAAAATTCGACAATACAAGGGTCAATATAAATTTTTTCAATTTCAAATTTATACATTTCAAATCTGTTCACTAAAAAACGGATTAACGCCTGTACAGGCCTCGACCTGCCTGCCTGCGGGTTTGGTTCGCTGAAGCGGTGCTTTGTACAGACGTGAGCTCTTTATTTTTTAAGCAAATCTCTTTCTGTCTAACCGATCTGTACACTTTCAAACTAATTGTTACAATAACAAAATGCTCCAATGATTGGTTCTTAACAGGCCTTATTTGTGGCTTAATTGGCTTTTTTCGGACCAAACTGTCCGACTTGACCTGTCCGATAACAAACACTTGTAATCGGACAGGCCAAATCGGACATTTAACATTTTATGTCATTAACCAATAAACTTTAACTACCTAGCCCATGCTAGCCAATCAGGTGAAGGAAAATTTCTAAGGTGAAAAGGTTGGCAGGTCCAGATTGAAAACAAACATGGATGAAATTAACTGATCAACGACTTTTATTCAAATATGTTCCCTTAGATTTTGACAACCTTTGACCTAGAAAGCCTTGAAATAAAAAAAAACTATATACAGATGTTTTAGTTGAAAATATGATGAATCAAACGATAAGAAGCATATGCATTGGTAATCGGACTTCGTGTTGTACAGTTTTGGGATAATCGTGCTCGTAATTTCAAATCAGCCTCGCGCTACGCCCTCGGCCAATTTGAAATCACTCGCCCGATTACTGCCTGAATTGTACTCCAATCACTCCAATTACCAATACTTACTACTTTTATTTAATTCAATTGCATGGTTATATCTAAAAAAGTCTTACTCGTCATCGCTGACCATATATCGTCAGATGAGCATCGATATTAGCAATCTGTTATAATCTAAAATCATAGATGAGGTGGAACCCTATATAAATCCCGGAGAGGAAGGGTGGTTTAGTGAAAAATCTCTTTTTTGCAGACATAATCTGCAGGTTTTTTCAGGTGCGCGACTGCTTGAGTACTCTTGAATAATCCTGATAATTTTCCAGGACTAAGTATTTTTACAGGGGAGGACAGGGAAAATTATGGTCGCCTATATCTCTAACAGCTACTCTGAATTATAAAATAATATTGTATTTCTGAATTATCTTTACCTCTAATATATGGTATTTTATTTACTATGCCTACTTCGGGCTCTACGGGCAAACCCTCGAGCATTAGCATTTCTGTTCGAGACAACTGTGTTAACAATAAAAAGAAGGTGGGAAAGTCGCAAAAAAAAGCCCAAATAAATATGACCAGTAGAGCCCAGTGAAGTGGCATAAAATCGGACAGATCACGCTGTACTCTAATGTTATATAAAGTATCTACTGAACAGAGTATGGGCAAGATCCCGAAACTCACTCCCTTTTCTTTTGTTTTAACAGTTGTTGTTCAGGTTAATGGTAACGCAAAATCCCACAGGAACTTCTTCATATCTGTTTCACCATTCTGCTCACATGACGTACTTCATAAGCTGATTTTTTGCGTCTCTTCCAACATGTCGCTGTAGCATTTGTCACAAATTCGTCTCAGACTTGTCGCGGGATATCCCGGCAGAGTGGGGACTGGGGTTCGTTTGGAGGTGCACGATGCACAAAACACGCCTCCACACTTCCGGCAATGATGCTGTGGATTTAAGAAGAACGAAATGAGCAAGAAAAAAAAAGATACACTGTAACACATGAGTGAATGACTGTGTGACCATTGTAGCGGCTGCCAGTGGTGCCTTTACAGGCTGACGTCCGATCTCACCCCATAAAAGAATTGTAAACCGCCATGAGACTGTGATATGTTCGGTAAAATGAACAGCACGCACAGGTGTAGCATTTACCATCACTTTTATAACATGCTATGGGCAGTCCTTGAGATTTTCAAATTGACGAATATCTTTACACGTTTGAAATCACTGAACAATGTCTTTTTTCTGACGATAAGAACTGAGAAGTCGCCAATGACTTAAGAAAAATACCACCTTATATGGGTGAGACATTTACTGGTAGCCCAGTAGTTTCAATTGTGGCCCACAAATAATAACAGAAACAAATATTGCAAATAAACTCAACATGATAAGAATCCCAACTGGCCGGAGGCAAACCAGTTGGCTATTTACAAGGATGACCGAGGAGTTGAACCAGGGACTACCCAGAACAACACCAGCTAGCGGCCAGAGTGGGATTTGAACCCGGGGCTACTGCATTGAAATCCAGTTTCCTAACCGCTCGTCCATCCTGTCCCCAGTAGTTCAAAAGTTTAACTTGCGAAAAATGTACTTTAATGACACACCTTTCTGTTCATTTTACCTGAATCAGGTTCTATAGTTATTGGACACTAACCTTTCTGTTCACCAATGAAAACGTCTTTTTGCAAGCCATACAGTTCTTGATCAAGTCATCTGACACCCACGCTCTGGTGACCAGACATGCGGTGTGAGTACTGCCACATTCCACAGCCCGGACTCTCTTACCATCCATGTCCAGTTCACACGGCACTGGCCTGCAATGCAATTTTAGCTGCATTAGACTACAGGACGAAAGCTACGTTCACACGGACTGCAAGGTGTAGATAATAAATAATAGACAATGAAAGCTCTGTTCGCATGGTATCACCTTGAAATCATAGGATTCGTTATATTATATTGTACATTGGACCACGTGATGAAGCTAGGTTTCAATGGATATCATAACCTAACGGTTTCAACGCAAAACATTTCATTTCCCTTGAAGGACAATCAGGAAAATGCAGCACCAGACTTGCCTGTCTCTTGTATCACCGTGACCTAACCGGCCTCCTTTACCTTTACCCCACGTAAAAACTTCTCCAGATTCTGTAAGAGAAATCAGTGCAAGTTATTATCAGAGGCTATTCACTTCTCCTCAAAGCATTACTCAATGTTTCTGGCCTGTATAGCATGATCTTTGGTTATTTCAGGGAAAGTTTACCTATCATTAGCTCAACCTCATTGAAAATTAAATGTTCACTATAACAAAACGATCACAAGTACGAACTGTGCCAAATATTTTAAAGAAAAATAAATTCAAGACATCGCTATTTCCTTTTGAAAGCACAAAAGTAAGAGATGTTTATATCAATACAAGTATGTGACACGAGACGCCACAAGGCAAGCAATACAAAAGTTTCTATGAAAATGCACCTAACACAAAAACATTGTTTTTGTTAAAATAAATCTTTGGAGCTGTTCAAAACGTGTCGAACCATTTTTTCTGTTTTTATTATTATTATTATTATTATTATTATTATTAATGGGGTTAAATGCAATTTAACCTAGTTAACGTCTAGGAGCAAGTCTTTGCTCAGTTTATTGGCATGGCGTTTGCGTTTGCTGTTAGCCTTTCTGGCTTATGTCTGATGTCTTCAGGCAGTCCAGTGGTCAGCGGGGGTCCTGTTATTTTATGCGTGCACCTTTTCCATGTGCTGGCAGTTTTTACTTGCTCTGCGTACGGGGCGTTACAGCTCGTGTGTTTTCGAGTATTTCTGTTCTACTTTTTCGGGGCTTATTGACCTTAAGTTGTTCGCAGTCGACGGACTTCGCTTCCATTGGTGTTGTCCTTCCTTAGTAGCTTTTTTCCGCCGTTTTATTGAGGGTTTTTGCAGCGTTATCTTTCGCATCTCATTGTCGCGTGTTGGCGCCTTTTTTTTTCTGGTGTGCTCCAGTCCGACATGGTAAATCTTCACGCTCAATCTACAACAGCTCGACCCTACAGCTTCCACTTCATTCCCCCTCATCGTCTAGGTCGCGGTTGTAGTCAGGACGCCTTTTCCACGGGAGCTTCTTCCTCTCTTTCGGTTGAGATAGCGATGGCCGTGGCACAAGTACAGTTCTCGGCCACTGTTCGCGTCGATCGGGGATCCCACCGCTCCGGTGTCATGCGCTCCACCGGTTATGATGAGTGTTGGTTTTAGTGCTGCGAGGGTCGTGGCTGGCTCTTGTACGGTTTTTGCAGGTATGTTGAGGTTGCATTCATTACTGGCTTCAACTCGGTCCGCTTCGGGGATTTTTCGTGAACCTCTGGCGGTTAGTGGTAAGTATTTGGTAGAGTATTTTTCCCGGTGAGCGATTAGCGGTTTTTACCTTAGCAGTATTTATTAGCGTACATTTGTGCTTTTTAGCGGTTTACGGTGCCCTGTCTTTAGCGGTTAGGGGTATTTATTAGCGTACATTTTGTGCGACTAGCCCAGTGGATTTGCGTGTCCTGTCTTAAGCGGTTAGTGGTATTTTCAGTACTCAGTTGTGCGACTATCTCGGCCCGCTGCTGGGGTTTTTTCGTGAACCTCTTGCGGTTAGTGGTAGTATTTGGCGGATTTGCGTGTTCTTAGCGAAATTTATTAGCGTACATTGTGCATTTAGCGGTTAAGGTTTCTAGCGGGTTTGCATGTCCTGTCTGTAGTGGTTAGCGGTATTTGTTAGCGTACTTTTTGTCTGATTAGCTTAGTGGATTTGCGTGTCCTGTCGTAAGCGGTTAATATTTCTATACATTTTATTTATAAACCTTTATGTCAGTGGTATTCTTAGCGCACATTTTGTACGACTAGCGGCTGGCGGTTTGCGTGTCCTGTCTTTTACGATTCGTGGTAGTTATTACCATACTTCTGTGCGACTAGCGTTTGGCGGTTTTTCTGCGAATTTGCGTGACCTGTCATAACCCTAGCTGATTAACCCTTGGGAACCCTTGGGCAGAGGGTAACCAGTGTCACCACCACGTTTAGCATTCTATGCTTCAACGGTAGCTGGTTTTATTTTCATGTTTTTGCGGTGCGGTTATTTTTTATTTATTAAGTTATTTATTATTAATTTAGTTAATGCAATTTACTTTAGTTACTACTAGTAGCATTTTCAGTTGGTCGGTTAGCGGTTTTTTGTTAGAGGATTTGCGTGTCCTGTCTGGGGGTGTTTGTATCCCCTATGCGTTTTTGCAGGACTGTAGCTATATGCAGTTGTCGGTGTTTTGTTGCGTGTTTGTTTGTTTGTTTTTTTTGTTTTGTTTTGTTTTTTTTTTTTGTGGTGAGCACTTTGTTAGCGTTGTTTGCGTGTCCTGTCTGGGGTGTTTGTATCCCCAATGTGTTCTGCAGGACTGTGGAAGTGTGCGGTTGGCGGTGTTTTGTTGCATCGTTTTTTGCGGTGAGCGGTTAGCGTTTTGTAGTGGATTTGTGTGTCCTGTCTAGGGTGTTTGTATCCCTTATGCGCTATGCAGGATGGTAGTGGTGTGGTTGGCAGTGTTTTATTGCGTATTGTTTGTGGTGAGCAGTTGGCGGTTTTATTTGCGTTTTTGCATGTCCTGTCTAGGGTGTTTGTATCCCCAATGCATTTTTGCAGGCCTGTGGTGGTGTGCGTATAGTTTTTGTTGCGTGTTATTATTGATTTACTTAATGCTATTTAACTTTAGTTACTACTACGAGCATTGTCACTTGGTCTGTTAGGGGTTTTTTGTTAGAGGATTTGCGTCCTGTCAAGGGTTTTTGTATTCCTTCTGCGGTTACCAGGACTGTAGCCATATGCGGCTAGTGGTATTTAATAGGGTCAAATGTAATTTAACTTAGTTAGCAACCTGGAGTAAGTTGGCTCCTTGGTGGCGTAGCGTGGCATAGCATGGCGTTAGCGTTTATTGGCGTATAGTTTGAGCACGGGTGGCTCATTAACATTTGGGCGTTTGTTGTTACATTACTGTTTTGGGCCTGGTTCAGGTCTGCGGGCAATTGCATGGCCAGCGGGATCCTCTTGCAGTTTAGGCATGCTCCTTTGCACGTGCTCAGAATTTCACTCTACTCAGTTTTGTGTGTGCGTATAGTTTTTTGTTGCGTGTTATTACTGATTTACTTAATGCTATTTAACTTTAGTTACTACTACGAGCATTGTCACTTGGTCTGTTAGGGGTTTTTTGTTAGAGGATTTGCGTCCTGTCAAGGGTTTTTGTATTCCTTATGCAGTTACCAGGACTGTAGCCATATGTGGCTAGTGGTACTTAATAGGGTTAAATGTAATTTAACTTAGTTAACAACCTGGAGCAAGTTTGCTCCTTGGTGGCGTGGCGTGGCGTAGCATGGCGTTAGCGTTTATTGGCGTATAGTTTGAGCATGGGTGGCTCATTAACATTTGGGCGTTTGTTGTTACATTTTGGGCCTGGTTCAGGTCTGCGGGCAATTGCATGGCCAGCGGTATCCTCTTGCAGTTTAGGCATGCTCCTTTGCACGTGCTCAGAATTTCACTCTACTCAGTTTTGTGTGTGCGTATAGTTTTTGTTGCGTGTTATTATTGATTTACTTAATGCTATTTAACTTTAGTTACTACTACGAGCATTGTCACTTGGTCTGTTAGGGGTTTTTTGTTAGAGGATTTGCGTCCTGTCAAGGGTTTTTGTATTCCTTATGCAGTTACCAGGACTGTAGCCATATGCGGCTAGTGGTATTTAATAGGGTTAAATGTAATTTAACTTAGTTAACAACCTGGAGCAAGTTTGCTCCTTGGTGGCGTGGCGTGGCGTGGCGTGGCGTAGCATGGCGTTAGCGTTTATTGGCGTATAGTTTGAGCACGGGTGGCTCATTAACATTTGGGCGTTTGTTGTTACATTACTGTTTTGGGCCTGGTTCAGGTCTGCGGGCAATTGCATGGCCAGCGGTATCCTCTTGCAGTTCAGGCATGCTCCTTTGCACGTGCTCAGAATTTCACTCTACTCAGTTTATCGCGTTATCGTTTATTAGCGTATATTTGCGGTGAGTGGGTTATTTTATTATTATTTATTTATTATATTATTCTATTTATTTACATATATATATATAAACATTGTTTTTGTTTGTTTTGTTTTGTTTTGTTTTGTTTATTTTTGTTTTTTTTTGTTTTTGTTTTTTTTTTTTGTTTTTGGTTTTGTTTTTGGTTTTTTTTTTTTTTTTTTTTGTTTCTCTGTGTGTCCTGCCTAGGGTGTTTGGTCTCCCTTCTGTGTTTTGTGAGACTGTAGGGAATGTTTTGTCCTAGACGTAGTTTGCGTGACTTCAGCCATTGGAGGTTAGCGGTATTTGCGAGTTCTTGTTTACAGCGAGATTCCTTTGTGCTTGCCCAGGGCCTACCCACATCTACACTGTCGTCATTTTTACATATCAGCCCAACATCGCTAGGTCTGTTTCCGCTGTTAGGATGGCCGTTTGAGTCCAGAGGGTGCTCTTTTGCCAGCTGTTGAACAGTCACTCTTCCGTTTTGCATCACTTTTGGCCGACAACGTCCACCACTTATCCATCATGAGGTACATCAGTGTAGTGTGGTCCCTTCACATTACAGTGGTTTACCTGATCACTTGGTCAAATGTCTGCCACTGGAGTGTGTACTGAGGGCTATAGGCATGTACAGGGTTCCTCTCCTATTACGATTATCTCTTGCAGGTCATTCAGTACATGTCAGTCCTCACATCCCAGGACCGTGTCTTGCTCGAGTTCTCTGGCTTTTACACGCAGGCTAGTTCATCACTATTTTATGTTTGACCCCGGTGTCCACCTCAGTGGTGTTAGTGACGTGCAGGCTAATGCGTTGGTGGATCCTACATGCTTCAGTGTTAACATCAAGTCCTCTGCGACTGAACATTGCATTTTCCGTGGGCTGTGTCATCTGCTTGGACCGGGGGGAACAAGTTATTTGCCTGGTGATTGCCTTGAATTGGGTAGCTTTCTGGCTATTTTGTGTCTTTTTACTATTCAGCGGTTGTCTTGTTTGGTCCAATCTCTTTTACACTCCGCTCGTTATCATGGTTCTTACCCGGGCCACAGCTGACAGATTGGTGCTGTCACTACTGCAGCTTTCCGGGGAGTCCCAGATCATTTTCTTTCAAGTCCTTAGGCCAGTGGCTTAGTGGTGCCTACAACGTTACGTCCGCTCAACAGTTCAGATGTTCTTACTCGGGTGTTTATCAGTTGGTTTAGCAAGTTGTATTTTGATGTCACTTCATTTGGAGTTGGGTGCCTCAGGTTTGGGCCCCCTTGGGGCTGTGGCTCAGTGGCCACGAGCCCCCATTTCTCCGGGTTGTTACCCGGAGGTCCTTCGGCATGGCGGGCGGGGCTCGTGGCTGGGTTGCGGGTACGGCAGGCTTATGGGGTGTTCTACCGACCTGGGTTTGGGTCGGCGGTACCAGCCCCCAGGCCCCTGAGCACCCAACCACCAGTTGCGACGCAGACGTTAAATGGGGTTAAATGCAATTTAACCTAGTTAACGTCTAGGAGCAAGTCTTTGCTCAGTTTATTGGCATGGCGTTTGCGTTTGCTGTTAGCCTTTCTGGCTTATGTCTGATGTCTTCAGGCAGTCCAGTGGTCAGCGGGGGTCCTGTTATTTTATGCGTGCACCTTTTCCATGTGCTGGCAGTTTTTACTTGCTCTGCGTACGGGGCGTTACAGCTCGTGTGTTTTCGAGTATTTCCCCTCCCTTCCCTCCCTTTAGTTTTCTTCTTCTTCTTCTTCTTACTCTTATTATTATTTATTTATTTACTTGTTTTTTCTTCCACTGAACTCCTAGTTCAGTGTGACGGGTGCTTGGTTTGGGGCCTGGTGTGGCGGGCGGGGCTCGTGGCTGGGTTGCGGGTACGGCAGGCTTATGGGGTGTTCTACCGACCTGGGTTTGGGTCGGCGGTACCAGCCCCCAGGCCCCTGAGCACCCAACCACCAGTTGCGACGCAGACGTTAATTATTATTATTATTATTAATTATTATTATTATTATTATTATTATTCATCCCTTCACTTATTCACTGACCTGTAACTACAGCAGTGTGGAAAGCTCCACAGGACACTTGAACAGGTTTTGCTGCTTTGGAGTGACCAGACAAGTGTATCCGGGTTGGAAATGTAACCTGTAAAACAGGTTCTTCCAACTTGCCTCGCTGGTTTACTCCTAACTGGTTCTGCGTGTTATCCCCCATTCCAAACAACTTTCCTTTTTCTGAAAAACAGAAAAAGTTACCGTATATCCCAAAAACGTACATCCCAACAACCACAGAGGCTACCAAATACTTACTTGACAAAAATACAGTGTGTTTTGTTCCACAACTTACATCAATGATCATATGATTTCTAACAAGAAAATAAACAAATTTAGTAACCTTTGTAACCATTGTTCAAAAGGTCACAGTATTTTTCTGACACAAACTACTTTATGAAGAATGCTCAGGAATCGTACCGTTAGTCTCTACTGGTAGGTACGATAGCAAAATGCGAAAAATGCGGAGAGCTCAGGGAGAGTACAAGAACACAGTGTTTGAATACGGTGACAGAGAGGAATTTCATGCAAAGTATTTGTTTGCATAAAGAGCATTGTATACTGGTTACAGTGATAAATAAATTACTTGCATATTTATTTCACAGTCCTAAAATACATTACATAAAAACTCACCACGAAATGTGAAACTCAGAATACTGGTAAAACATTCCAGAAATAATTCTTAACGTTCACAGTTTTCTGTATGTTCTTCAACCGATTACATGCGTGATGAAACCGCACAAAGAAACCAATCACCACAAAAGTGGTCAATGTTACAAGGTTGCGGTTTAGCTATCTTGTATCTGATTGTCGGTTTTCTTTTGCAGCACAATGGACATTCCAGAAATATTTCTGGTGTTCATGGTTTTCCGAGTTTCGCAGTAAACTTAAAAGATTAGAGTAAAATTAATATTACATATTTGGGAAGAGTTAATTTTGAAGTAACACTACCTTAGATCTGTAGTGGAAGATAAAAGATACGGCCTTGATACAAAGTCAACATTATCCAATCCTAGTTGCCTTGAGTGATTAGCACCCCACATCCACAAGAGACCAGCATCTTGGAGAACAAAACATGCCACATAAAATCAAAACTTCTGACAGGGCTGAAGATTGCTTTTCGTACCAGAGAATGGAGGGCTGAAAGTAATGGCTTGCAGCTTCAAACCTCAACACTTTTCTTGTAAACTGAAGTATGTAATTTTTCATGCCCACATTTCTCACATTTAGATAAAATACTTCAAATTCAGATCAAAATGGTCAGTCTAGACCCTGTATCTAAACGGTTTCAAACTTTGTTGTTTAAGCCAGGCTGCTGCCATTTTAATGGCAGTCATGCAGCCCTGGCATCTTGGAATCAGTTTCACATTTGTAGTGAACTTGTTGCTTTGTACATCTGTAAGTGTAGTGAGCCTGAAAATTATAGCAAAACTACCGCTAAGTTCCACAAGGAAATGATGTTGACGCTGATGATAACCAAGATTATCAGCCACAATATGTGTACAAGTAATGCCCATGACTGAATGAAACATGTCTTTGTAGCTTGAGTTTGGGTAACCTACTGACAACTATGCCCACACATCACTGCAATATGACAGGCCACTGAGAGTTTAAGAAACAGTCTAGCAGGAATGGAATAAAGCCAGTTGTAATGACCATGATGAACAAGATATGGGTTGGGAGGGGGGGGGGGGTCAATAAAAGTAAACCATGTGACAAACCAGATATGACGGCACTGTGGTGAGCTCCGCAAGTCACAAATCTAATGTGGTAGCTCTCCAGCTCAACTGCACGGACTGGCTCATAGCTCAAAGGGATTCCAGTGACACCCAGTTGACCAAATTCATTGTCACCAAATGCATAACACTGGCCATTTCTTGTGCATACTAAAGAAAGATTCAACAGCAGTATACTTTTTTAAATTATTGCAAATGTTTACTATTGGATTATTTGCCTTATCTACACTGTACATGTGTAGCTGGCACCAATGTACAGAATGATTAATTTAGCCTTTTGTGCCACACTAACTGAACACAGTAACCTAAGAAAGGATGGCATAGTTGCCTTTTGCCAAATAAAACGAGCATATCAGGTGAAACAAATTATAAATTAATTAACCCAATGACTACCACACTGACTAAAACTGGCCATGCCGCCCTTGTATTGCCTGTGACATTATCAGTTTTAATGCTCATAGGCAACTTTTACTAGTAACATGTATGGGGAAGAGATCTTTCAAACCATACCCGAATGAGCAAAATTTCGTCAATTACAAGCCAGAGAAAACGCAAAAAAACCAAGTGACGTTAATGACCCGAAAATTGGAATGAAAATCTTGTTCCACTACCCACCTGCACTTCCTTCCATCTAATCCTACAATCCTAAAAGTTTTCCCCAAATCTTTTCCCCGAAAGGAAGCCCAGAAAATGCCCAGCAAGAGAGGAAGAAAGCAAGGCAAGAAAAGCGAAAGAAAAGGAAAATTTTGTTTTTTGAGCATGCACAAACTTGGAAAGCTAAATTATATTAAGCATCAGGGACAGAAGGGCGCAAGAAGCTCCACCAGCAAACAGAGTTTTGGGCAGTTTGGGTTCTTTTTTGGCTAGACTCTAACCAGAAAATGGCTCAACAAGCTTCAAAAGGCTTTTTTTTTTGGCAAAATGCTTGGGAGTTAAAGGGTTAATACAGAAATAAAGAACATGCCGAGTACATTGTTGAGTTATATAGAAGAGAAGAGAGAAGGGAGAAGTGCCTAGAGTACATTCACACTTCTCGGGCATCCTTAAAAATTCCCAAGTGCTTATATTACTTAACATTGTATGAGGAACAAGTTATAAAAATATAATGTCCCGGAGATTTGTGTGAGCTCACATACCGAAAGCCTGTTGACTCTCTAACCCCCATTTTACATTCAAAATTATTTCAAACATGGATTGAACAACATCAATTCGAACAATCACAGCATGCACAATTTGTTGAACATTTTATAATAAACTCCTAAATAAATGGATGCCACAGAAAACACAGCATTAACTGTGCTAGGGGGACAGGATACTTAAGCCTTTAAGGTGCAGAGTCACAACAAGAAAATTAATGAATTGTGTCATTATATATATGCCATGCATTCTTACAAATAAACATGTCAGGGCATGCACCTTGTTCCATAAAGTGCCCGCTAAATGAGGCAACAATGTTGCGGCAACAATTTGAGCTTGTGCATGTTTCCAGGATGTTTCCCCATTTAGCCACCCGAGGAAACATTGTTGCGGCAACAAAAAATGTTTCTGATCTCCCTCAGAAACCAGAGTCAGAGCTTAAGTGTTGATTGATTATAGTCACTGCTGTCACTCAATCCCACCCATAGCAAGTGCCATTACTGTCACACGATTTTGCTCACCTAGAGTGTGGGCTAGTCCACAAGCAACATCTGTCACCCTGTCCTCTTGAAGTCCCTCAACCAATCTTGGCAACATTACTTTTCTTGACTCACTCTCATACCCAAGTCGTGGGCCTTCCTTCCCCCATGTATATAAGTCACCCATACCTGTGAGAAGAAACATGATATGACACTGGTTAAAGGGAGTCTGTTAAGTGCCTGTAGTGCTACCATGCATGCTGGGTTGGAGGGAAAGTGAAAATTGAATTTGGTATCAGGTCAAGTCCTTGAGGGTGAGTGAATAGTCAACTTTGCTAGACCTTTGGTCTGATGAAGGACTGGTATAAATGAAGGGTGTTCTGCAAAAGGAGCATATATCACTTTTTTACCGAAGGATTAGCTCATGACTTTTCCCCAAAACTCAAGAAACAGAAACAAAAGGATCTGATGCATGATTGATTTCCTTTGTTTGAGTTGGTCCAGTTGTAGGCAAAAGCCATACACTAATTTGCTGAATCCAGGCCTTTAAATCACAAAATAAGTGCAGAACTTCATTTCTGACACCATAACCAGTCTGTATGACAAAGTTGAGTGAATTTAGAGAGATTTGGATTTAAGGCAAAAAAGCAATTATTTACGTCCCTTTTGCGGAACACCCTTCAAATGTATTTTCATGGGGAATCACATGAGTATAATTTTCTGTGCTACTTCAACCTTTCAAATGAAATGATTTGTACAAAGTCATGTAAGGTAAGCCTACAATGTGTGATCATGAACAGTTTACCACAAACAGCAGCAGAGTGAAGTTCGTGACAGGCAACTTTGGAGACTTTCTTGTCCTTCAGTTCAGCTACTCTGAGCGGCGTTGATCTGTCTCTCAGGTGTCCTTGGCCAAGTTTGCCTCCAACTCCTGATCCCCAGGAAAACACTTCGCCTTCCTCTGAAGAGTAAAATGTAAAGAAAAGACTGTGATGGATTCTTCATATGGCTGCACAGTTGAATGTTTTTATCAGAACTGCATGGAATAAATTAAAAAAATGATTGACTGAATGATTGACTGATCAATCGATCGATCTACATGTAAAGTATCACAGCTAAAGATACACTGTACCTTAGAGGTCTAGACTGCGAGTAGTCTCTTATTTCGGCGATGGACTGTGGGCGGGCAAAAGACATGTGCGCGTGAAGTTGCGAGGAGGGGAGCGCAGAAAATTAGAGACTACAGACAAAGTCAGGGAGTTTGATCTTTCATGGCCTAGTGATTTTGAAGTGTAAATTTCATATCGTCTTTCAAGCCAGTTAAGCTAAACCAGTGAGATTCCTTCTTGAGAGGTGTGCGGCAAGGCTGCATTTTAAGTCCTCTGCTCTTTAACTTATACTTAATGATCTAGCATTCTCATTTGACAATGTTTTCTCAGACCCTTTCGTATTACCAAATGGCATGAGACTCAACTCACTCCTTAAACGCAGATGACTTGAGTAGTAGTAGTAGTAGTAGTAGTAGTAGTAGTAGTAGTAGTAGTAGTAGTAGTAGTAGTAGTAAGACTTTATTTATACACGGTATCAATTCATTTACATGCTCTTCCATCGAGCCGTGTTTTAAAAACAATTAATTAATTACTTAACCAATTAAATTATCTAACTAAATTTATTGTCTGTACAAGGCTATTACATAGGCTATACTTGATAATATTATTGCGATCCAAACTTGGGCTACAAAACTGCCTTAACGTACAATCTTCATATGGCAACTCTTGGATGCTTAGAATAAATCCTAAGAAAACCAGAATAATGATATTTCAATGATGCACACAAAAATGTGAATATAATTTCCGCAAAGGCAATGATGTAACTGACGTTGTCCAAAACTATACTTACCTAGGAACTCGCATCACATCTTCCGGAAATTTTACACTTTCGCTTGAACACCTTACACAAAAAGCTCTTCATGCTTCAGCTTAAGAAGGCACATGCCGATCTGAACAGTCTTAAGCCCTCACTTGCATGTAAAATTTTTGACTCAATGATCTCACCAATTTTAACCTACAACAGTGAAGTTTGGGGTGCTTTTGTTAAATCAGATTTTAAATCCTGGGACAGCTCTGCAATTGAGAAAACCATTTACAATTCTGTAAACGTTATTTACAAGTACACAACAAAGCATCCAACATTGCATGTAGAGCTGAACTCAGTAAATTCCCCATGATCATTGAAATAAATAAAAAGATTTTAAATTACCTAGACTATTTGAAAGGTAAAGATGAAGATTCTATAGTTAAACAAGCCTTACAAATTTCAATTGACCTTCATTATAGCAGAAAAAATAGCTTTTACTCTAATTTCATGAAGATGGTTGACTACTATGGTCTAAACTGTGACTTTTCTTGTCAGTAATTCATTGAATGACTCCATAGTTAAGCGGTATATCGGCAAAATGAAAAATAAATATGTCTCTTACTGGAACAATCACAAAAACTCAGTTTTTATTGTACAATCAAAGAGGACTATAGCCTCTCGCTGTACCTAGTTTTAACAAGCAAAAATCCTTCAAGAAAAGCATTAGTCAAAATTAGAATAAGTAGTCATCAACTTAGAATTGAAACAGGTAGATACGAAAAAATCCCTCGCAATGAAAGGGTTTGTTCCCTTTGTAAGAGTAAAATGAACATGAAAATCATTTCTTACTAGATTGTAAGGCCTATTCTCAGATCAGAGACAATTTTTTCTCCAAAATAGAAACTAAAATACCTGACTTCAAAACACTTTCACGCGATGCTTTATAATAATAATAATAATAATAATAATAATAATAATAATAATATATCACATTTATATTGCGCATTTTCTATGCAATATTCAAATGCGCATTACAACACTGGCCGGGGGACTTTGCCAGACTGCTTATAACGCAGTTTACAATTAATGAAGATGAGTTATGAGTGCCCCCGTAATGTAAATATCAAATTAAGACAGACACTAGGGGTGGTCACTGCCAGAGTTTTGTTGCGTCCCTCGTGGTTCTTTTACGTCCCACAAAATCAGAGAATTATGAAGAGTTGTGAGACGGGGCCTACGGTTTATCGTCCTTATCCGAGAAGACTAGAAAGTCTAACCGTTTGTAGATGTCATTACAAAGGCAGCACTTTCTCCTCAATTATTTAAAGACCCTGAGTGTTGGTCCGGCCGGGGTTCGAACCCACGACCTCCCGCATGGTAGTCCGGTGCTCTACCACTGAGCTATTAAACCTATTCTTATGAATTCTTCTGATTATTTAATTAACTGTCAATTAATTTCATTTATCTCGCAATGCTTTGAATTGAGAAACAAATTAATATCAATGAATGAATGAGAATTGTAATGTTTTTGTGACGTTTTCCACCAATTAGTTGAATTAGTAATTAAATTTACACTAGTAGCTTTTGCAATACTGTAATCCCTTTATGGTCATGCAAATAAAGCATTTGTTGTTGTTCTCTTTGCTTCATGTCTAGCTCCTGTCATCGATAAACTGTGGGAGACATTAAAGCCAAAAAAAAATGAAAAGCCTTCTTGTTGTTGGTTGTCTTGAGGGAAGCAATGTATAAATGGCAGAAACAACAAAGAAAGCGGTAGGAAGGACTCCTAAACGAAGCCTACCTGTGACGATTTCTGACGTGTTTGAGGTTGCAATTTAACTTGTTACTGTAATTACGGGAATTTCAAGCGAAGAGTTTCTACTGAAAATCTCTACGAGATCACAAAACGCACTGGAGTGGAGAAATGTTGCCTCATGGAACTTCTAAGCGAACTCAGTCGAGTGTGAGCAATCTTCTTCACTCTCGTCCTGAGTGTGCGAGAAATGCAACAGAAAAATTCATACTGCAACTGCACTGTTCCCTTTCTTTCAAGGAAATCTCAGTGCACAAACCTTGCCACAAAGTTGTCCGAATTCTGCCAGTGAGTCTTCGCGGATCGCGAGCGATAGGTTTAAAGATCTAAATGCATAGCGCGTTCCCCTCCAACAAATTCTGCCAGAAAAGAAACCCGAAGTGAGAAAAACAAGGAGGTCCATAAATTATGGCCCTGATCGCTCAGAGATTGAAGAGTTCGTGATCTTGAATGAAACTGAAAAACCTCTGTAATCTGTACCGAGTCGATGTTATAATGAGTGTTGACAGTGGCTTGTGTACTGTGTTGACAGATTCTAAGAAATAGCCAATCAGAGTTTTGCGCTTGGAATGTAAGCGCTTAATTCAAACTCCCTGGCTTTGTGTGTAGTCTCTAATTTTCGGCACTCCCCTCACGTCGCGTCTCCTTACAACTTGGCGCACGTGCGTGTCTTTGCTCGCCCCACAATCTATCGCCAAAATTAGAGACTACTAGCAGTCTATAGAGGTCAAATTAATGGCTAGTCAGGCCCAGAAGAGTTTAATAATATTTAGGACGACTCTTTTGGTGACTTTGACTGACATTTCAACAACGTTAGCTAAACTCGATATCCTGATGCTGATGATGGCCTTGTTTATTCATATTATACCAATATGATTTTGACAGACTGCAGGATAATAGGGCACATCCTTCAGATTAAAAAAAAATTGCCAAATTGAACTTACTTGACACTGCAATGGTGTGTGTTACTCCACATGCCACTTTCCAAATGTCCTTTGACACTAGTGCTTCCACTGCTCTCGGCACATTCTCCTCACCATTTTCGCCATGTCCCAGCATCCCTGTGGTACCATCACCCCACGTATACAAGTCACAAGTATCTGATTTAGACAAACAAAAACACGCCATTATAATTAGTCTGTAACAAGCCTCTCTTGTTAGAGCTGCTTTAAATATTTTGCTGCTTTACAGAGGAACTGAGTTATGTAACCCAGATACTTGCCCTGGTCTGTTAGAATGTTACATCACACACTATGGTTTACCAATAACACTGCTTTTTGTTCTTGGAGTTCTATACAGAGTAGAAATGCTGGAATAGTTCTGTCGACAGGGAGATGATTAATTTTACAGCCATATAAAAAGGAGCCATAACAAGAGTGTGGCAAAACAAAAAAAAGGGTGAATTATTTCTAACCATTATGAATTTCTTTTTTTTTAAACATCTTTAACACCCATCACCAGCCCAAAAACTCAAACAAAAACAAACAAATTAATGATTTTTGTTTCATCACCATAAAATAATATACAACACCATGTGATCTCATAGTAATAATTATTATTGAAACCACTAAAAAAGTTGGGAGGCCAGGGCTTTGTTTTGGGAGTTACTTTCAAGAATGGAGCAAACAATTACCTTCATTGTATGCCTTTCCTCCATAACCCAACAGAGACATAGGAATCTGTCAAGAAACATCACAAAGATGGTTAGCGAAAATATAACTTTCATTCATAAATGACTGCTTTAAAGTTTGCCTAACCCTAAAATATCTTTTTCACTTAAATAAATCTTTACACCTGTTCGAAATGTATTGTGCCTTTTTGCATCTTTTTAGACCAAATCTTGACTTTTTATAGGCTGTGAAAGTTAGCAATTCTAGCCATCATCTGTCCCACAACCGAGCTAGTAGGGGGCATGGGTCTAGTCCTTACTTGATGCACTCGTAAACTGATTTGCATTGCAGTGCATCTTTATAACATGCATGCAAATCAGTCCCTTACTAGCTCAGTTGTGGGACTGATGATGGCTAGATTTCGCAACTTTTACAGCCTATAAAATGTCAATAATTGGTTTAAAAAGATGCAAAAAGGCAAGGTGTGTTTCGAACAGGTGCAGAGATTTATTTAAGTGAAAAAATATTTTGGTTAAGTACACTTTAACATAATTTCAAAATAATTTTCTCAGTACATTGACTTTCACTGGAAGTGAACAGGATACAATCATGATACACACCTCTTCAGGTCCTTGTGGTGCTTTATCAGTTTCGTCATTTCTGTTGCCATTCTTATACAAATGATCAATAGATTTTCTGTCGTTGAAACCATTAATCAAGGCCTATTAAGTGAAGTTAGAAAACAAAACCTGTTACAATAATACTACAACTTATTGACCATACTGTGGCACCAGGCTACCCTATGATTGGAAATTTGGACACAGGACAGCACTTGAACAAGTTAAGACTTAGGAAAGGTTAATGGCTGTAGACTCATGCCCTAGAGTGGGAGGGGGTGGGGTGGGGGAGAGCAAAATTTTTTCAAGAAAAGTATGAAGCCAAATTCTAATTGCAAAGGGGGTGGGATAGGGAAGGGGTTCAACCAAAAAACAAACACTCTCCAGTGGGGGGCGAGGGGGTATGAATAATAGACAAACACCACATGTGGATCACACCATGTTTGATACCAGGCTGTTATTGTTTTCATACTCAGATACTGATTTAATTTGCTTGCCTTAATGTTAGTTTATACCTGGAGCCCAACAGTCCACACATCAAACTGCTGATTATCCATACAAACAATATCCAAGGAGTGCAATGTTCGGCCAATCTTGTAGAGCACAGAGAAGGAGATTGACTGAAGAGTGAAACAAATTGTACACGTTAAAGAAAACTACGAAAAGGGCAAAATTAATATGCATGTAATTTGCATGAAATGGATTGACTGTACCTTGCTCAAATGCATTTTCCAAGCTTGCCGCTGGTTACATTATTTATTTTTAATTCTGATCAGTTCATTGCACTGATTACATCTTCTATGATCGGCCAGAGTTATCATTTGGTTTTAGTTTTCCAACACTACATACTACAGTGGAACCTCAATTTAATGAAGTGCCAAGGACCAAGGGAAAATGGTTCATTATACCAAGGGCTTGTTATATCAAAATCCTTTTCCATATATTTTAAAAGGTTGGGCTGAAGAATATTATTCATTATATCAAGGACTTTCTTACTGTATATAGAGGTTTGTTAAATTGAGATTCCACTGTATTATTCAATTTGGAAATGTTCAGAGTGGTTTTCAAACAAGTCTTGAGAGTATTAAAGTTTACTTGGTTTTGCTTTACCTCATTCTGTAACTGGTTAGCAAAATGCGCCCTTTTTCAGCCAGCAAGAAGCAAATTAAACTCAAACCAATCATGACTTACTTGCACTAGCCTGCTTGCAAGCGGTGGTCTGTGTTGCGTGAGATTTTGTGTTGCTAGAGATTCCGGTCACATATTGGACTGGTGGAATCTGCGATAACATCTGGGATGAGTGTCCAGATCCTCTGCTATATCATCCAATATTGCAACCGGAATACTACGGTAAACCAAGACCAGAATCTCATGCAACATGGACTATCGCATGCAAGTAGGCTATACTTGCACAAAATAATGTTCCTGTGCTTGGTGCCAGCTACATATAACTGCTTTGAAGTTTGATTGGCTTGCATTCATTGTGATTTTTTTACATTTGTATTGGATTCATGATGCTCAATAAAAAAATCAATCAATTGAATCACTTTACATACCTCCTTCTGTGGTACAGGACAATATTGAAAGACTTTTGATTTCTGCCCTTTTGTCAGTTGAGTAATTTGAGCAGTTAGTACTGCGGATGAGAAAAGGGGCAGTGCTTGTCAGAGACATTTCAACCTCAACACTTATCAGGGGTAGTTTAATACTTCAAAAAGCAATGGTACAGTGTCTAACATTGTCAACCTACCAGATTTTTCACTTGTTTTGCGTGGTGACCCCCATTGAATCTGCGAAAGATCTGAAATGAATCATAACAAGCATTCACCAAAGGATTTAATTTATTGCCAGCATTTTACAAAGTTAGGTGCAGTTTGATTAAGTTAACAACAGAGTGAGTTTCTGTGATATAACTAGCAGTCCATGGTTTGAGTATATAGTGTATGTTCTGGTGAATCCCTGCAGCCACATTGTAGTATGTTTCAGCAACACTGATAGTAGTTTAGTTCAGTTCATTTTAATTCACACTATTTACAGAGTATTACATGACAAAAAAAAAGTACAGGAGTTACACTTTTAAAACAGGATTACAAAAATATCACACACTAAGATGGAGATTACAGGATGTGTGTGGTGGCCAAAGTAGCAAATGCTTTTGAGTTGGCCACCGCCTACTTTAGGGGATTTGGGTGTGGTCTTCTGTCACTCCCTCGGCATGGGGACACGGTATGAATGAGTGGTCAAGGTTGGTAGCTTTATTATATGGTAGGTTCATGTTCTCAGCCACAATCCTTCTTTGAACAAAACAAACAGGTCTGCCCACTACATCTTGTATCTATTGAGGCATTTTCCTTGTTTAATTAAACCTTTTTTAGCACATCCATCTTGGTTTGTAATTCTTGCACCATTGACCTTTGCCATATAAGCCCATGGCTTTGGCTTTTCATATTTGTATCTTCTTCTATTTTGTGCTAATAGTTACTCGGGATACTGTAAGTATATCGAGTTATAAAATGTGTTAGATTTCAGTCTTTTTTTTTTTTCCTGTGCAGGAAAATGCACAATACAATTACGCTCCGGTGTTTTGATTGGCCAATGCACAATAGCAGGCACGTGGTGGTGTGTTCATTGGTTAAAGCAAACCACATAGTCCAAAGGTTGAAAGGCTAACATCACGCGATGGTTGTTTTGAAGTTATATAAATTCATCGTGTTTGAGTTGTGAAGCTAGATATTTTAATACAGCACAGTCTGTCCCCGTGAAAAGGTTTGCTGAGTTTTAAGAAAAAGTTGGAAGCCTCACACATGTAGTGCCTATAAGTGCCTATAAGATCGCCTAATCGATACCACAAGTCGAATCGAATGCTGTGACAGTTCAATATTTAGAAAAATTGCAGATTTGCACAAAGTTGTTTTCGTAATGTGATACCTTCCATTTAATATGTGACCGCAAGTGAACTCTCAAGGTTAAATAATCTACTTCGACCGCTGGAACAAATTTTCCTGCACATATTGCTAGGTTTTTACTGGGTGGCCTGTACTCTTTAGGTCACCTGACCTGCCTTACCTTTTATGGAGTGTACACGAGGTTTGTCAGCGTTGAATTAAAACTGATTTTGGGTTCCACCATCTTGATTCAGTAGTCCTCATTTTATTGTAAATACACTACAATTGGCGACGAGGATGGGATGTTTTTGATCAAGCACAAGTGGTAAACATAGTGGGCCCAGTAAAGTACGTCAGAATTTGGTCGACACTACAGGAGAAATGCCAGAGGAAGCACCGAGCGGGAATCAGGCTATCGGCAAAGTGACTAAGTACGTGGTGGGGGCCGACTGGGAGTCCTACACTCCTGGACTTTTACTTTCTCGCAAACGGGGTTGCCGATGCCAAAACAGAGAAAGCCATTCTTTTGATGAATCTTCCAGTGGAGACTTACCAACTAGCGAAGGATTTGGTGGCTCCCGCACTGCTGAAAGAAGACACCATTACTTATAAGGTGATCGTAGAGTAACTGCAGAAACAACTGAAACCTGAAAAGTCAGCGTTGGTTGCCAGGTACGAGTTCGATAATCGAGCCAGGAATTCAGGTGAGTCAGTTAGTCAGTATGTAGCCACTTTGAAGCACTTGGCCACCGAATGCAAGTTTGGGGAGGCAATGCGAACTGAGCATCTCCGTGCCTGGTTAGTTTCAGCATACGTGATTCTAAGATGATCTCAGAGTTGCTAAAAGTGAAGCTTGTTAATCTGTCTTTTGATCTCGCAGTCCAAAAGTGTTTGGCTATAGAACAGGCGAATAAAGATGTTCAGGTGCTTCAGGGAGAACAGGAACAGAGTACCTCAGTCAATTTACTTGACACTTCTAAGACAAAGGGAGCAACAATCTTCACCCAAGCCCTCGCAAAAGCCTCAGATTTCCCGGGGTAAAGATTCAAAGTCTCCTAGGACCTGTTACCGTTGCACAGGGTCTCACAACCCACAAAGGTGCCCATCCATTAAGGAGCGCCCATCAACAAACTGCTCAGGCCGGAGTCAATGTGATGGGTGGGGCAGACTCGGAAGAAAGTGAAGGAGAGTATGGGGAACTCTACCATATTGCTGGTAGTCAGAATCAGAAACCTATTACTCCAAAGGTTTACCTGGAAGGTCGGGCAGTCCCCATGGAGCTGGATACAGGTTCAGCTGTATCAGTCATAAGTGAGAGGGCATATTGTGAGTACCTGCGCCATGTACCTTTGAAGAACAATTCGTTGAAGCTACGTACTACACTGGGGAGGTGGTGAAGCCTTTGGGGTTTTGCTGTGTGACGGTGGAATATCAGGAGCAGTCCAAGGAGCTTTTTGGCCACTCTTTTTGGCAGAGAATGGTTGGAGTCTATATGCCTGAATTGGCCTTTACTTCATTTGGAGGAATCCGATGCAGTCACAGCCTTAGAGGAAGTCTTGAGCTGACATGCAAATGTGTTCTCTGATGGACTAGGCATGCTGAAGAACATCAAGGCATGACTCCACCTTAAAGAGGGTGCTCGACCTCGGTTCTGGAAAGCTCGACCATTAGCACTGGCTCAAAGACCCTGCAGTGGATGAGGCATTGTGTGAGCTGGAAGCTGAGGGGGTGATTAAGAAGGTCGAAACCAGTGAGTGGGCAGCTCCAATTGTGACCCCTGTGAAGAAGGATGGCAGTTTGAGGGTGTGTGGGGATTTCAAGGTGACCATCAACTCACAATTAGAAGTTGATGAGTATCCCCTTCCGCGAATAGATGACATTTATGCCAGTCTAGGTGGAGGTACCCTGTTCAGTGTCCTTGACCTGCGTCATGCTTACCTGCAAATGGAGGTGGAAGACCTGTCTAAGCCATATCTCACCATCAACACCCACCGTGGTCTGTACTGGTACCAACGCTTTCCTTAGTGGCTTCAGCACAAGCAATCTGGCAGCGAGCTATGGACCAGGTCTTGCAGGGCCTACCCGGGATTTTCTGCTATTTGGATGATATCATAGTGACTGGCAGAACGTGGGAGGAGTACCTTGAGAGGCTTGTGGCGGTTTTGAGGAGGCTTGAAGAGTATGGTTTAAAGGCTAATTGGGAGAAGTGCAAATTCCTGAGAAGCTTTGTGGAGTACTTGAGACATGTGCTGAAGGTCTGCACCAGTCCCCCAAGAAAGTGAAGGCTATAACGGAAATGCCAAAACCCCAAGATGTCACTCAGCTGCGTGCCTTCCTAGGTATGCTGCAGTACTATTCCAAATTCTTACCAGATTTGGCTACTCACCTTGCTCCACTCCATCGGCTGCTGCAGAATGGGGTGAAGTGGTCTTGGGGAGGTGAAGAAGACGCTAGCTTCAGCACCATGAAAGATTTGCTGCTTCAAGACAAGGTCCTGGTACATTATGACCCTGACCTGCCCCTGGTACTAGCCACGGATAGCTCCTCGTATGGTCTTGGCGCAGTCTTGTCACACCGCACCCTGGAGGGAGAAGAATGGCCTATTGCCTATGCATCCCGGTCTCTGTCAGAAACAGAGAAGAAGTACTCACAGATTGATAAAGAGGCACTGTCCCTGGTTTAGGGTGTTAAGAAGTTTCAAACCTACTTGGAAGGCCGCCACTTTACCCTGATTACAGACCATCAGCCCCTGAAGTACATCATGGACCCTGGGAAGGCCATACCAGTTACTGCTGTGGCAAGGATCCAGCGCTGGTGTCTTTTCTTAGGTGCTTTCTCATACAGTATAAATTGAGTTCAGAGGTACAAGGCAACATGCTAACTGTGACGGCCTATCTCGCTTGCCCAGACCACAGGCACCTGTTGACAAACCGGATGAAGCAGCGATGTTCCACACTTCCTTGATTGAGGCCCTCCCTGTCACCGAACAGGAACTGAGGTTGCAAACTAGAAGAGACCCTGTGCTGTCTTGTGTTCTTGAGCTTGTGGAGGTGGGCTGGCACAATGGAGTTGAAGTTCACCCAGACCTCATTCCTTATGCCCACCGTGGAAGTGAAATCACATCTCACCTTGAAGTCCTGATGTGGGGAAGCTAGTAGAGTAATTGTCCCAGTCAAACTGAGACAGAGAGTCTTGGAAACACTGCATGAGGGGCACATTGGTATGGTCAAGATGAAAGGCTTGTCGCTTGGGTACGTCTGGTGGCCGAACATCGACAAAGACATAGAGGGGACAGTCAGAAATTGTGTGGGATGTCAGGAGACAGCGAATAATCCAACTCAAGCACCCTTACATCGCTGGGAGTACCACACCCTTCTGTGGCAAAGACTTCATGCAGATTTCACAGGACCGTGCAGGGAAAGATGCTCATGGTAGTGATAGATGCACACAGCAAGTGGCCTGAAATCCTTGTCATGGAAAATACCATTGCTGAGGAAACTGTTAGCAAATTACGTTCCCTGTTTGCCCGTTTGGGACTTCCTGATCAGATAGTGTCTGACAATGGACCCCAGTACACATCGGACATGTTCAAGTCGTTCATGAAGGCCAATGGTATTAAGCACGTAACCAGTGCTCCCTACCACCCTTCAACCAATGGTCAGGCTGAGAGAGTGGTGCAGAGCTTTAAGAAAGCAGTGAAAGCTGACAAGTCTGGGAGGACTCTGCAGCACAAGCTTGACAGATTTCTTATTGCCTATCCTTCAGCACCGCACGCCACAACTGGGCTTAGCCCCACACAGTTGCTTCTGGGCCAAAATGTCAAGACCAAGTTGGACCTTATCAAACCAGATGTTGGGCGGGAGGTCAACAAGAAGCTGTTCAGCCCAATGCCAGGCAGCTGAAATCCTTTGACAGTGACCAGAATGTTGAACCTAGAGCTAAGCTTACCACTTATGGTTTTCAGTCCTTTTCATTCGCTGTTCTGAGACTTTGGAATAGGTTACCTTCAGGTATTCGTTCTTGCTCCTCAGTTGCTAGTTTTAAAAGCAGACTTAAAATGTTCCTCTTTACATTATTTCTTGATCATAGGAAATTTAATTAGTTATTTCATTTTTCTTTTAATCATTTTTGTTTTTATCGACTGATTTGATATTTCTTTCATCATTTGATTCTATCATTTTCATTTTAATAATTGTTGTTTGAAATAATAATATTTTATAGATCGTTTACAGAACTAATAATATTTATTGTATAATAACTTTCCATAGAATTTAATATATATGTGTAGAATGTTCGATTGAGGCCTAAAACTGCTGTTTAAAAGTAAAAACTAAAATCCAAGCTTTTGCCGATCAACGGCGAAAGCTTGGATTTTAGTTTTTACTTTTGAACAGCAGTTTTAGGCCTCAATCGAACATTCTACACATATATTTTAATCATGCTGCTGAAGGACAACATGAACAGATTGTAGAATTTAATGTTTTTAGATCGTTTTATTGTAAATTACTGTAAATTGTAAACTGTAAAGCGCCATGGACAGCGATATATGGATATGAGTGCTATATAAATAAATAAAGTTAATTATTGTTTGGGTCTGGAACTATCGCAAGGGTCCAAAATGGGTACGTGGAATAATTGTCGAGCAAATAGGCCTTGTTCTGTACAGAGTAAAGGTGGACGACCAGACCTGGAAGCATCATGTTGAACAGCTTTGCAACAGCACCCACTGTCCGTCTTCACCGGAGGAGACCAATGATTCTGTCGTTCCAGAAGAGGAAGCCCACACCCTCCTTTCTGCTGTAGAGTCCAAGTCGGAGGAACCAGTATACCAGGCTGTGGTACCCAGCCAGGACATCCATTCTCCAGAGCCTGAGAGTCCAGTACCAGTTTCTACCCGGGCCGGTCGTGTTGTGCGGCCACCTCCTAGATTTAAGGATTTTGTTTGCAACTGAGTAGAGCTTTATTGTTATCTCATTTTTCACAGACCTGTTTAGGAACATTAGACTCTGGCATCATATTGTTGTTGTGTTTATTCTTTATTCCTTGTATTTCTTTTGTAAACTTAAAAGGGAGGAAATTGCTAGGTTTTTACTGGGTGGCCTGTACTCTTTAGGTCACCTGACCTGCCTTACCTTCTATGGAGTGTACACGAGGTTTGTCGGCGTTGTATTAAAACTGATTTTGGGTTCCGCCATCTTGATTCAGTAGTCCTCATTTTATTGTAAATACACAACACATATCTTTGTAAAGTTGTGAAGCTAGATTTTAATACAGTACAGACTCAAATGAAGAATGATCCTCGCAGTTGTGAACGCAATTTATGCAATTGCGAAAAGAAGCCTGAAAAAATTCAGGACTTTAACGGGGTTTGAACCCGTGACCTCGCGATTACCGGTGCGATGCTCTAACCAACTGAGCTATGAAGCCACTAACGTTGGGAGCAGGTCAAATGTGGGTTCATATGTTCCCGTGAAAGAAATGAGTGTGAATGATATATGAAATGAATCATATATGAACTGCGGAAATGAAATCAAATAAAGAATGATCCTCGCAGTTGTGAACGCAATTAATGCAATTACGAAAAGAAGCCTGAAAAAATTCAGGGCTTCAACGGGGTTTGAACCCTTTTTCGCAATTGCATAAATTGTGTTCACAACTGCAAGGATCATTCTTCATTTGATTTCATTTCCGCAGTTCATATATGATTCATTTCATATATCATTCACACAGGACAGACTGTCCACGTGAAAAGGTTCGCTGAATTTAAGACAAGGTTGGAAGCCTCGCACGTGCTGTGTTTCTACTCGAATTAGAACATTGTGACAGCTCTATATTTAGAAAATCACAAAGTCGTTTTGATGTAAGATCACAACTCGATCGCTGTGACAGTTCTATGTTTAGAGACAAGTTTGCGAATTTTGGGTTTTCAGGTGACATCAGGAAAAAAACTGAAATTAAACATTTATGATTTTTTACCTTCATCAGGTAAATGACATTTGAAGGATATATCTGCTGGCCTGTTTTCAGCCAAGTAACACACTTTGTTTTGAAAATAAAGCAGTTTGAATTTTGAGGTTTTTTTTACAATGCGTGACATCTGGATTGCTTCTGAGAAACATGTCACATACACGGAAACAATTCACGTTGTGTTTTTGAGTTTTGAATATCCAATATGTTAAGAGAAGTGTCTATTCAAATGTTTTCAAGCTTAGCAGAGAGAAAAAAGGTTTTTAGAGAGCCACAGTAAACTCCAGATGTTGCCACTTAATTTAGAAGTAAACAATGACAGCTGACATCCAACGAATATGGATGGCAACTCTCAAAACAGTTTAACACGCTTTGCTCCTACGTGAACAAAAAGGCTTGATGTGAACCCAAAAGCAAACCACTAGCCGGATAGTTTTCAAGAATCAGAAAGCGTGTGTCCGGCTTCTTCAGTACCAAAGGATCCCGAGTTAATGCTCATAGAGCGTCTTGTTGTTAATAAATTTTCTCCCAAGAGTTGATATCTCAAGAGTGTTCCCTTTCAGCTTTTGATGGGAGTTTCTCTCACTTGTCCTGCAAAGTTAATTGCTTTGGCATACAAAACTTTGAACCACATGTTATTTATCATTAATCTTACCTCTAGATAAAATAAATCTCTTGAACTGGGGAGTTCCCTGATTAAACAAATGAAAACTCAGTTTCACTGACATGGAAAAGGAGGTTTCTTATTTAACTATAAAAACTAGTGCAGCCCCACTGGTAAGCCACAGAAAGCTTGGCTTTGTATCAGCTGGCCATGTACAACCACACTGCTAACAAATTTGTGATGTTGGTAAAAAAACTTACATCAGTTTTTTTAGAATAACAAAGGCAGAAAATGGAGGTTTAAACAATGATTAATGGGAGGTTGGGGTTGGGCAACTTGAATGCAAGAAAACTGTTGGAGTAAGGTAATTAAAAAATTAATGGATTTAACTTTTGTTCTAGAAAAATAATGTGTAGGTTTTTCATAGTTATGGAATAAAGGAGTTTAAGAGAGGGGAATTCATTTGTGCAAGCAAATGGCTTACTCAGAAGGAAATTCAAATTACAAAAGAGAAGATACTGTAGAGCAGGTATTGAATGAGCGCTCAGAATATTTGCCCTTGGGGAGAGGTTAACAGTAGGCCACTTGAACAGCTTTGTGCACCAAAGGCGACAGCTTGAAAAGTTTACCTTCAAAAGTTCAAATTCCCGGGAATTGCCAAGGTTTTCGAACTTTCGAGATGATCCGAGCTTTACATAAGCTTATATATTTATGAGATCAACTACTGGTTAACGTTGGTGAGAGTTTCAGGCTGCACATTTCACATATATACTCACATGACGTTTAGCCTTGAGCATGATACAACCTTTGGTCATTCTGAAAACTGACAAAACAGTAGCTTCCGAAGCCGATTGAGCAGCAGGTCGGGAAATGCCGTTTGAATCTGTGGCTTCAGCAGAATTCGCCATTGCCATCTTTGGCTTCCTTTTCCCAAATTATTCACAAATAAAATAGAATAAAAGAACTATTTTCTTTCTCCAGTCGAGACATCTTTTACAATCTGATATAAGCTGGGAGTTGGAAGTGTTTTTGTAGAATAGAACGATGGCAAATTCCAAAGTCTTTTTTTACCGGTCCTTTCCGCCATGATGAATCAGCCTGCATTGCAACCTGGGAAAAACAGAAGCTGCTGGAACCCAGTCCTCGTGACACTCGGCGTACCCGGGCATGTGACTTGTTTACCACTCAAGATGGCGAACTTTCGAGCAACCTGTGGGCTTCTTTCAAAACTAAATGATTTCTTTTATATAGGTTAGATCGGTGAACCAAAGCTATGGAGGCATTTATAATCGACCCAGCTAGACTGATAAGCGACATTGTGGGTAGGTGTTAATTAGCTTTTGCGTGATGAAATCACACATTTTGAGTGACATAATCCATTGTGGATGTGGCAACAAACTTTTTAAATGCATTAACATTCTGCATGAAACCACATAATGAAATCTGGGCAGATCGGTTCCTTCGGGTCATAAAAAAAATATGAAGTAAATAGTTGAGCAGTTTTCGCTATTCATATTCTGTGAAAACGATACCACTTTTAATTCTGCAAAACTTTGTGGAAAATAAAATGATTGTGAAATTATTTGATCACCTTTTTAAAACCCACAGTGTATTAGAACATACTATGTTGTTTCATAAAAGCTGTGTCATTTTGAGTACATGATGCACAAATTTTAGCTGTGAATGGGCCTGCACTAGCAAGTAAAACTGTTCACATTTTGTATTCCATTTGTCACATATACCAGAAATGTTTTCAAGAATGTCAACAAAGTGTTGCAACCACAAATATGCAAATTATTTCAACTAATGAAACATTTATCTAGTTTTCTTGAGTTGCAGGAAATACTTCAAAAATTGAATAGTGATTGAAATAGTATGTGTGTGTGTTATAAACATTTGCCAAACCAAATTTTGTAGTAACACTTAATCAAATGATTACACAGGCTACATCACTGAATTAAGAAGTATTTATCAGACATCACAGCACCCGGTGACAGATGATGAGACCACTCTTCATAAGTTCTGCGTCAAGCTTGAGACTGTCTTAAGACATGAGCAAAAAGGTTAGTCGCTTGGGTGATCAAAATATCTAGTTTAAGTCCCTAAAGTGGTTATACCATCATTTGATTAATATTGTGCGCTGATACTTGGGTCTGACAGTTACCAGAAAGGGGGGGGGGGGGGGGGGGGGAGGTCCAACCCCTTACCCTTTTATATACCATTTTTAACAGAAAAGGTACCCCTTTCGCATACTTTCCATTTGTATACCTAAAACAAGAAGTCTTCTTGTCATGTAGTGTTCAATAAATTAAAACAGGACAGTCATAAGGTACGTGTGTTCGAAGGCCCCTTTCAATACCTAAATGACAGATTCCCATAGCCTTTCATATACTTCGACTCGTGAAATCCCAACCCTTTCATATACCTGAAACGTGAAAAAGGTACCCCTTTTGGGCGGAGCCTCCCCGTACAGGCCATTATAGGGAGTACCCCCCCCCCTCCCCCCAATGCCATGACATTACTTCCTTATCTCTTCATTGTTCATTGGTGTTTTTGCTAAAAGGTGAGCCAGTTTGGTGGCAAAAATGATTGATTTGAACAGCAACTGATACACCTGTAGCTTCCAATGCAGCTACACGAAATTGAGTTTGATGATGTTTGGTTCAAAATCTGTTAGTAAGACATGTCCCAAAATGTTGATTAATCTTTTGTCATGAATTGGAGAAACGTATGTTATGATCATTCCATGCTTCAATTTCGTATGGTACTTTGCATGCTTTTCATGCATTCATCACAAATTTACTGTGCAAATGCTCTCACATGTCCTGTTGTTTTCTCAGTCTGTGTTTTGTATTTTGCTTTGTAAAACCAAAGGAAAAGTGTAATTGAAGGGCTGAGAGCATAACCAACCCAAATGACTTTTAGGGTCTTTTTTTTGTATATGCTTTTTCTTGAAAAAGAGTGGAAAATGGTAAAAAAAAAAATTATGGGGCAAATTTGTTCTATTGAATCAAAGGCCACATGCAAACATTCAGCTGATTTGGACCAAAAAAAGAAAAATTCCTAAAAGTCATTTGGGTCAGTTATGCTCTCAGCCCTTCAATTCAGCTATGCTCATTTGTATGCGTATTAATATTCATGGGCGAATTGAATTACCTGAAGAGCATGTGAAATGATTGACGGGCAGAAAAGGATTGTTTGATAGTGTTACGTAGACTACACATATTGGCGGTTAAAACATTGATTTAAGTTTTATTGATAGGAAACTTACATGGCTCTGAGGTGTCAATCGCTAAGTAAATTTAATGGAAGACGTTATTTAAAGTCTGTAGAAACCGCAAGTCAGACACTTCTCAAAGAAGCGAGTGGTGTTTCTCTGTGCTTGCCAAACGCGAAGAGATTTAAGTTGACTGCCGGAGCGAGCAAATTGGCGTTTTGCAGTACACACTACTGAGCCAGGCGAGACAGTCTGAAAGCAACTCTGGTCTTAAAAGCGGCACGTAGTTGAGAGTGTTGGCCCATTTGCCAAAGGTTGCCGTGCCAGTTATTAAGTCTGCCTTATTAACATTCATGAAGCAATGCCCAAGGGTATTCTTTATTGAAAACTAAGCGCCTAATGCTCGTAACTGAATTAAGAGAGCAGCACTCATAAACAGCACACAAGATGACCATCCGACTTGGAAATGGTCGACTTTTTTAAATGCAGCGCTTATTACCAGTGTTTTACTTACTGATAGTGCTCAAGAAGCTTCCTTAGCTGGAAAACAGTGCGCAACATTCTTGCTTGACTTAAAAACAGCACACAGTAGACTTGGTTAACCTTAAGCCAGCGCGTATAGATTTTGTCCGACTTGAAAACAGCACTCAAAAGATTTAGGGTTATTGTTAAGTTTAGAGTTAAGGGTTAAAATTAGGGCTAGGGTTAGAGTTAGGGTTAGGGTTAGGCCTAGGGCATTGCAAACGTTAACGTTAATGTTAAAGTAAGCGGCACATTTTTAGTCTCAATCAGCTTAAAGGGTTCCTCCAAAATGAAAAGAACGCACAGGTTTCTTGGTTGACTCTTAATTATTTTGGAAAGGCTTTGGCCGATATAAGTGAAGTGCTGAAGAGGGTGATTTGGTTGAAAACGGCATACAGCAGGATCAGACTTGATTCTAACTCAGTGCTCAAAAAGCTTGCTGTCGACCGAGAAATGGAATAAAATATTAAAGACAGCTGTTTTTACTTGAAGATAGGTTTTGGCCAATACCAACAACTTCTGTTTGTGAGCAACACCAAAAATTTAAGTTAACAAAGTTCAAGGGCAAAATAAGAGTTAAAAGAGTAAACTGTTTCCCGTCGGTTTCCACTTCAAAACAGAGTTTTGACTGGCGTTTCGCATGCTTTGGTCATTTGAAATGATTTTGAAGGGTTCATTCTTGTCGTCAAATGGAACAAGTGGAATGAAAATCGTATCACAAATCAATGTAAATGTCGGCAGTGAAAAAAAATGGAACAAAATACTTCACTATTTTTGTTGGCTTCAAATTGGCTTCAAAACATACATATTTGCGTAAGATGTGAAATTTAATCCCTATCGTCTGTCGACGGATTCATTTTCATCGTCAAATGGAAAATATGGAACGAAAATGGTATTAAAATCAAAGTAAATGACAACAGTTCAAGAATTTGGACAAAAAACTTAACTAGTTCTGAAGGTATTCTTTAGCTTAAGACGGTAGAAAATTTGCATACCCTTTACATTGAATTGTGAAATTCGATCACACATGATTCGCGTGAAAATTATTTTAACTGTTTATCTCGGGTGAAAATGCTTTTTTCTGTTAATCTTGTGTGAAAATACTTTTTAGTTGTGGATACGCAAAGCGTAAGAACGAGTATTGTTAGGGGGCAGATTATGCAAATTTGTCACTCACTCAGATGTAAACAAATCGATATGTCAACGGCATACCAACAGATATTGATTTTCCGAAGTATTGCCGGAACACCTCTATCGGCTTTCCGAAGTTATGTCTAAGGAGCAACAGTCAAACCGATGAACGGAAAGAAAAAAGTAAAGTAAAGTAACTTTATTTCAGCTAGGATCGAAAGAAGTAAACAGCAAAAGGAACGTCCAATCAAACAGCGGAACGGCGAAAGAAATTATAATCAATATTCCGTCACAAGCGCAGCTTCTCCTACGTTCATCCAATTCACGACCTGTGGAAAAAAAAATGTATGAGCCGTTCAACCCAAGATATTTTCCAAGTGTGTACAGGAATTGACGACGAAAACGTTTGACACCAATGTAGCTGCATTCGCAAGGCCATTTTCAGCGTTGGAAATAATATTCTAATGAAAACAATACAATCTAAAATTAAATATTTTTAGGTGGCTCCATCGCGTCTAGCCACAATGTAAACACAAGTTTGCTTTGAGACATACTCTTCTTTTAAACTAAACGCGCCATTTTTTCGGTAAAAGTTTTGAATGAAACTTGATTATTTTTATATCCAAAAGCATGGCGTCTATGGTTGTTTGTGAAAACGACGACAAATGTTGCATTTCCGACCGGCAGTAAAAAGGATAATTTGCATATGTCAAATTTTGGTAGAGTTCGCGTTCGTTCGACAGCTTTGTGTAACAATTTTCTCAAAATACTGCAGTGTTTGGCTGGCTTCATTTTGGTGAAATCGTCCTTTCGCCTGATATTTATCCGACCATACGGACAAGACAGAAACCTCTCAAAAGGAGCACATTTTTTAAAACTCCCCCGATATCTCCCTGCCTCAATAATTCATTCAAATGCAAATATGTAAATATGAACCCCGAGGTTAAATTGTGTTAAGCTCATGAACAATAAAATTGATTCTCAAAAGAGCTGGACGTTTCGGATGCATGTAAAAGTTGTTTAAACACTTTCAAGAAAGAGTTTTCACCCATTTAAACTAGTTAAAACGTCGTTTTCTTGAGTCACTTTGGCTTAATCCCCTTTTATCGCAAATAAGGTCACATATCCATGACTTCTTTACAGTTGTCCTTTGATTGCTGATTACAAGACTCCATAGAAGCGAACTAACCAAGGTACTCGATGCAAAAGTGATTTATATGTTAAAATCTGCCAGCATGTTAATCTCTACTTGTGTTTACATCCAGACAGCCGATCATGAGTTTTGTGCTTTTGAATATTTGCTGCATGTGGCAAGGAAACGTTTCCTTGCACTGTTTTCCAAGATACTGAGCTCATCGAAAACGGACCGACTTCTTGTGATGCTGATTGCCCACTCTTAGATGAATTCTTTGTGATGTTTTCGAAGCGAAAAATTTTCCACCACAGCCGAGCAAATTTCATTTCCAGTCCTCGCCAGAACTTTTCAAGGTGACAGCGCCCTCTGTGATCTCAATGAATTCTGGGAATCAAATGGCCCCTTGAACGTGGAAAACAGCGAATCAAGCATCTGATTTTTTCACCTTAGTCAAGAAACAACTCTCCTTTCCCAATTCTGCCACGGCAACCTTTGGCAAATGGGCCAACACTCTCAACTACGGGCCGCTTTTAAGACCAGAGTTGCTTTCAGACCATCGTGCCTGGCTCAGTACTCTGTACTGCAAAATGCTGATTTGCTCGCTCCAGCAGTCAACTTAAATCTCTTTGCGTTTGGCAAGCACAGAGAAACACCACTCGCTTCTTTGAGAAGTGTCTGAGTTGCGGGTCTACAGACTTTAAGTGACGTCTTTTTGACCACCAGGCTGGTGAGTTTCCATTAAATTTACCTAGCGATTGACACCTCAGAGCCACGTAAGTTTCCTATCAATAAAACTTAAATCGATGTTTTAACTGCCAAACATGTAGTCTACGTCACACTATCAAACAATCCTTTTCTACCAGTCAATCATTTCACATGAATATTAATATGCATACAAATGAGCGTAGCTGAAAAATTGTCTGACCAAGCGGTATGATGTTAAAATATGTTGCTTGTGTCTTAACATGTGGACATGTTGTGTATGTTTCTTTGCCAAGTTATTGTTTTCCAACATAGTTAGGGTGAAATCAAGATAGTGATGGTGGTGATATCTTTTTGCTTTAGAAAGATACTCCCTTCTTGGTGCAAGAAAGGACTACTGGAACTTCATAAATGACAGTATTCCAAAGGACGATGGAGTGAAATTTGTCCAAGCTATTCCCCAGGTGAACAGAGATTCTCAAATTTGTTGTCATTGAAAGTACACATCTCATTTGTTTACAAGTATTTAAGTGGGCAATTCTTTGGTGGGAAATGTGTGTTGTACATTAGACTAAATAAAATAATAATTTCAATGGTGCCTTGTCACGTATGCTTCACGAGCAATGAGCCCCACTGAACAACATTACGCCCAAATAGAAAAGGAGGCTTTGGGCATAACATGGGCAAGTGAACGCTTCGCAGACTACCTGATCAGCCTTAAATTCCACATTGAAACTGATCACAAGCCTTTGGTACCATTACTGAGTGCAAAGAACCTTGAGGATCTCCCAGTCAGAATACAACAGTTCCGCATATGAATGATGCGATTCACTTTCATTATCTCACATGTACCCAGAAAGTCCCTGTGCACCGCAGATGCACTGTCATGTGCTCCTTTTGTCTGAGACCATTGAACCAAGAATAAGAAAAGTTGGCACATGATGTCATAGCTTATGTTGATTCAGTTATCAAGTACTTGCCAGCTACAGAAGATCGGCTGGAAGAGCTGAGGTCCCAGCAGCAATAGGATGAAGTCACCAACCAGCCCACTTAAAGCCTACTGGCCAGGAAGGGGAGACTTGACAATACACTGATGAAAGGTGATTGACTTGTGATCCCTGTGTCCATGCAACTTGACATCCTAGATAAAATGAAATGAAGGCCACCAAGCCATTACCAAATGCAGAGAGAGAGCCAAGACCGCATTGTGGTGGCCAGGCCTGAGTAAGCAACTTGAGGAGCTGGTTAACAACTGCCAGACCTGCATCAAAGAGCATGCCAACATACCAGAACCAGAGATTCCATCAGACCTACCTGACTGACCTTGGCAGAAACTTGCAGCAGACTTATTTGAACTGAAATTAAAGGTCAACCCTTTCACCTGGTAATCGACTACTTTTCTTGTTATGTTGAAGTTGCTAAGCTTTCTCACACTACCTCACCAGATGTAGTGGTCCATCTGAAATCTATGTTTGCAAGACATGGACTATCCCAGACCAACTTGTGACAGACAGAGGTCCGCAGTTCTTGGCACACTCATTTGCTCAGTTTGCTGATGAGTTCACACTTACCCACATCACCATCATCCCCAGGAATCCACTGAAGCCCAGTTGGTCATACTGGTCATACAGTTGGTCAGAGAAAAGAATGCTTCCTTGAAGGCTAGACAAAAGAAGAATTTTGACAGGTGCTACTCAGATCTCTCTCCTGTTTGGTTACCAGACCAGAGGGTTGGGAACAGTCCTGGACAAAGCTGGCACTCAACAGTCCTACATAGTGGAGACCCCAGGTGGCAAGCCAAGGAGAAACAAGTGTCATTTGCACCCTCTCCTGGAAACACCCAAAACAGATCTTTAGGAAGACAGCACAGCTCCTAGTCAAACTTTTCCTAGTGCTGAGAAGGTCAACAGTCCTCTGCAGCCCTCAACATCTGATGCAGCTAGAAGAACCAGCCGGAGTGGTCGGGAAATAAGACTGCCAGCATGGTTTAAAGACTAGAAACTGTGGACTTAATTTTCCTTTTTTTTCTTTTATGCTTGTTGATTTGACTGTTGATTTGATTGTTTAGGATAACAGTTTATTTTCGACTTAGAGGGGAGATGTGATGTAATTCTTTGTAATTTCCCAGTAGTCCTTGTGGTCAGGCTTACTGATCATGTGCTCAGTTGTGTAGTTGACAAGATGCTCAACAATTAAACCTTTTGTGTTGTGTTAATCTCGCTTATTTTGTACCTCAATAACATTACAACCCCCACCCCACCTCAATCCCTTACTGTGGAGGGGGGGGGCATGAGTTCATAATTTTCATCAATCATTAACAAACTTGAGGTACCAAACAGCGGTTCTTTACTTCTACTCAAGTTGTTAAGGGCATAATGAGTAGTCAAGAAATATAAGGTTGGTTTATTTATAAGGGAAATCTGTTTTGTATTGCCTCCAGCTCAAAACACCCCAAGGCAAAGGGAGAGCATTCATACGCTATTCACTGGTAAAGGGTTCACTGGCTGACGCTATCCAGAGGTGCTTGGTCATGAGAAAGCAGTTAAGGTTGGTGAGACATTTTGCATGAAGTGCATTTCCTTCTACCATTTCAAAGTAAGAGCGTGGCGTAACCTTGTGTAAATGGGCCGGAACAGTGGTGGTTTCTCTGTGATGTTCTCAAATGTATAAGATTTCATTTTTTATTCACTTTGGAACTGCAGTAAGGTGTAGGTACCCATTTGTGGTCTGTGTGTGGCTCTGTTTTCAGTGCATTTTATGGATCCGAAGCAATCCTGTGCCATCCATCTCTGTCGACTGCCCTGGTTAACAAGCTGTATGACTTGAATGACATGGAGTTTGATCTTCCCTGTGCTGATCTTGAACTGGACATTTCATGGCCAGCATTTTCAAGGTAGCTAGCCATAAAGAACAACGACGGAAGGAGAATCTAAGGTTTCCTAACTTATTTAAACCTGTAATTCTTAAATTAAAGCTCCAGCTAAATGCGTTTTCTAAACACAATGTTGGGTGGCTATTAATGGACAAACAATGTTTGACCTAACACCAAACAAAGTGAGCCAACAGAACGATTTTTGCGTATTATCGCTGAAATGTCGACATGTGGTTCATTTGGTTGCTTTTTACTGGCTGTGTACGCTTTGTTCGTTGGGGTGGTTATAGAATCAAACAATTGTTCGTAACACGAAAATTTGGATGAAAATGTTTGATGTAGATTAAACATGGAAAACCATTACAATGGAAGTTATTAAGAGAGACAGCAAAAATGTCAAACATTAGATGCTCATCCAACACGATGCTGGATGAAAATATTTGATCATTTAGTCAGGGCTTAACATTGTAGCTGAGAAAGCAACTTGAAAAGGAATTTTTTTTGTGAAGCTTGATGATCTTTCTTCAGTTGGTCTTTTCATGCATTATCTCCAACGTTTGCAAATTGTGCACTTCACCCCTCTATTCACAAATTGATGAATTATTTAAAAAGCTGTCAATAAAAATTTAGACTCAATTAATGATAAAATTAATATGTTGCCTTGTTGTTGGCATTATTAGGAGATCTTTCACTGACGGCCAAGGTTCTGTATCTGGAAGAAGAAGCAGCGTTAGCAGTATGACTAGTGTTGATTTAAGGGTAACTGCTTGATCTCTCTCATCATTTTTCTCATCCATAAAAAAATGATAGGGATGCTAATTTGCTTGCTTGCTTGCTGATATTAATTGGATGCTCAATTTTGTTTTCATATTATGGCTGTAGAATGAGAGACCAGATCCTTTGGTTGGCCTGTCATCAGAAGTGGCAGAACTCAAAGCTCTTTTCGATGATGAAAATTCCCTCAGCCTGGTAGATCACATGGAGAGTGGCTCGGATCACACATCAGCTGAGCCTCCTACTATCACTGGTATGACGCTGGAAATCTCTCATCTGCATCAGAAGGTTCTCAAATGGAAAGCTGACAAGGACTCCCAGCTGTCTAAGGCTTGCAATGAAGCAAAGAAAGCGCATGACGATAAGAAATTTATCAGTCAAGAGTACGAGCTAAAGATCAAACAGCTTAATGAAAAATATGGCAATTTAATGAAAGGGGCATCGGAAGATGCTCATGCTAAAGTGAAAGAATTATCTGTTAAGTTAACTGCAGCTGAAAAGGCGTTAAGTGAAAGAGAAACAGAGATAGAGACACTTAAAAATGAGGTTAAAGTTTCTGTGGCTTCATCGCATGAAGCACAAAAATCTGCAATTGAACTTGAAAGACAGCTCACTGCTTCTGAGAGAAAACAAACTGAACTAACGTCTGTGAGTGAACAGTTAAAGGAACGGTTGGAACGCAAGGAGCAAATGGCGGAAGAATTAGAAAGCAAGCTTTCAGAACTTAAACAAAAGTGTGAGAAGCTTGAATCACTAGAAACGGGTTCCTATAAGAAGGTCTCGGAGCTGCAGGGGGAGTTAAAGGCGAAGGAAGTAGTGCTAGAAAGAGTTCAGGAGTCTTATGAAAAGCTAAACGGAATGGTGTTCGGTTCGTTTGAAGAGCTTGAGACCGAATTAAAGACTCGGTTGATGGACAGAGAAAGGGGATTAGAAAATCAAAGTGCGGAGAACAGAAGGCTAGAAACAAATATTGTTGAGATTCAACAGCAAAATAGAGAATTAAATCATAAACTTGCCGATACCAAAGACACAGTCGAGGAGCTGGAAAATGCAAACAAAGAAGCGCAACTTATTATTGAAGACTTGCAAAGTCAACTTAGTTCAAAGGAAAAACACGAAGATAAGTTTTTGTCAGAACTGAATGAAGCGTTGCAAGTTAAGGGGGATTTTGATGAACAAGACGGCCATCATATCGCAAAAGATTTCAGTAAAGTTTTGAAGGTAAGAAATACACGTCTATATCAAAAATTAAATTAGAGTTTCATTTCATGTAAAGTAAAGTAAAGTTACATCGGTAACATGTCGGAAACATTGTTGAGGGCTTAAGCAACGACGAGGGCTACGGCAACGAAAACGTCATTTCAAAATGTTAATTCTTATTATTGTAACTCTTTCGCGATTTTACCAACTTGTTTAACGTGTGAAATGTGGGAGAACTATCCTGGAGCTAAATTAGTAAAAACGGCGTTGAACTAGGGACAAGAAATTCTGCGAGAATTAGAAGCGGCCATTTTGACCATCCGAGCTGGAGTAATGCACAGGATAAGTTCAAGTTGATCGTAATTCAATTTTTGTCACCTTTCAGTTGGCATGACAGTCAATTTGTCACTCCGAATGATAAAGGATTCGTCCTTGCGTTTAGGGAAGGTTTTGGTGGCCTAGTGGGTTAGGGCGCTCTTTTCACATTGAAATGACAGCTTAGGGTCGGTGGTTCAAGCCTCCACAAAGTGAAGTTTTTTTTCTTTGATCTCTTTTTTTTCTATTCCTTTTCACTTGTTTTTCTTTTTTCTTTTGTCAACGCTTAAGCTGTAAACCTATTTTACAATTTAACACGGAAAAGTACTCAACCGATTCTATGGATATTCGCCACGCGAGAAACCAAGGCCTGCTGAAGCTTCACAAAATACTGGCACTTCGATTTGTTTGACAATTTCAAGAAAGCGAACGATTTGGTATAAATCTGCGACTTCGATCCGTTGACCAGTTTCTCGATGATAAGCGATATCTCAATATGGTATGTTCAAACAACGCCACGCAAAAGAGCTGTGTTGGTTGATTTAACCTCCGGTAGTACTTCCGGTATTGCACCATCACTAACTCGGTCAACATTTGTTTATCTTCAAAACCGGGTCAAAAGGAACGCTCAAATAAATTCATTTCCTATAATTCTGACTAAACATTTCTTTTTGAAAGGATTTCGCCATTTCCGACTCTGACCCCTGTATTTTATGGCCACCAAAATCTACAAGTTCAGTTTAAAAACATTTACGGTCTTCCGAATAGCTTTAGTTAAGTCATCGGTGTTGTGAAATACTGCTCAAAATAAACGCTTTCAAATAAATTCCTTTCCTACTGGATGTACATTGGAGTAATTCAATTCTGACAAAACATTTCTTTCCTCTGTAACCCTTGAGCATTGAAAGGCTTTTAAAGAGACGATGCGTGACCGACCTAATGACTTTATTTACTACAAAATTCTCTAGTAACCGCAAGAGATGTCTCATTATCGCAATCGGATAAGGGACCGACGTTGGGATCTGAAGGGCGCGAGTTCAAGTCCGGGCACCGCTAGTAGAAACTTGTTTCTTTACTTATGTCATTGTTTCTTCCTCTGGCCGAGAGGGCCACGGGCCTCTCGGCGGACACCACGACGAAAAATAACCACAAAAAAAATGGGTATTACTAGAAGCTGCTCGTCGCTAAGCGACGGCCGCTTAAAAAAGAAAGAAGAGTTCACCGTCATGCGCTCACGTTCTCCAGAAAACCTAAAATTTGGTCATTTCACGTTGTTGTTTTGCTGAGGACGGCAAAGAAATGTACCAAAATGTAAAACGCACGTGCAGAGCGATTGGTTTTGCTCATTAAGCCAATTGTTTTGTGGCGTTCTCGTTGCCGTCGTCGTCTTTGTTGCCTAAGCTCTATATTATTACCATCAGTAACACAATCCCCATCCTCATCATCTTCATAACATCGTCGTCATCGTCACCACCATCATCATCATCATCGCCATCATCATCAACGGTATCATTTGGGGGCGGGGTGGAAGAAAGTGCCAAGATACTGAAACTTGGTGACGGGATCATGCAACACAACATTAAGTCATGTGACTCCATTTTGTGTGCTCCATACTAAAACGGGATCCAGGTAAGGCAGTCTGACTGGCACGGGATTCCGAAACACTATGTATGGGTTATTGGCCAAGCGTGAGGTCAAGATGGCGGGATATTGGCCAAGTTCTTTTTTTGCGTGTTTATGGAGCGGGACGAAGTCGAGGTCCATAAACACGCAAAGAAAAAAAAAGGACGGGGCCCATATCCCGCCATCTTGACCGAACAAGCTTGGCCAATAAAGTATTTGTTATACGACTCAAAGTACGCTATTAAAAGACAGTAAAACGAGGGACAGACGGGCTATCCCGAGCGGTCAAGATGGCTCCATCTTGACCTCGCGGGTAGCCAATCACAACAGGAGAATTGATACATCTTGACCGCTGAAAGAGCCAGTCATATAATAAAGAACAATAATAAAGAATATTGTGGGCAGTAGGATTGAAGAGGCTGTTTAGGGTCTTTGATGCTGGTTTCCTTGTTGTTTTTATCTTTTCTTGCTTTAGGCTCTTGCCATCCCTTTCAACTTTGCATTACTGTAAGGCCCGTTTCAAACGTCGTGCTACTGCCGCGTCGAACTCAATTCATAAATTAACATTTTGGATTTGCTTCGTACAACGGCTGCTCAGTGTTTTGATTACGATACCCGACGATTCTGCTGGGTACGAGATTGGGCAACAGATGCTTCTTCGACGGAATTAAATTCGACGTCTTGGAGTCGTGCGACAGTCGAGCAAGCTAACTTTAGCACGAGGTTTGAAACGGGCCTAACTGTTATAATTTCATATTTTAGCAAGCGAAGCATCTTGTAACAGAGATGTCAACCCTCCGTTATCAAGTGCAAGAACAAAGCGCCCAGAAGGAGCAGCTTGAGGGACATGTAGCAGAGTTACAAGACACCATTGACAAGAAAACACTCGAAATCAATACGTAAGTAGCAGAGTTTTGAGATTGGATTCCTTGAGGTCTTTTGTGGAAAAGTGAGACCCTTCATCGCTAGAGAAATCTCCTGATTGTTTTTCCCAGGAAAGCTGTTGCTTTTGTTAATCAGCCATTAACCTCTGCCTCTCTTAAATGGAAGGTGGGTGCCTGGGGTATTCAGGGGCTTCCACTGTGGCCAGCCAACCCCTAGATAGAATACCGCTCCCATGGCTGGCAAATCCCCGCAACCCAGCCATGAGCCCCCATTCCAGGCACCCGTCAACACTGAATGAATCAGTGGAAGGGAAAAAAAAAAGGGGGGGGGGGGAGTAGGGGGAGGGAACGCTGAGAACCACCGCTTGGAGCTGCTGTGAGAGGCGAAGAAACCGCTAAGAAGTGCCAAAAGATAAACGCTGCACGCTTGTAGAAGACCGCTAGAAAATCACAAGAACACGAGCTGAAGGAAAAAACGTAGCTGCAACGAACCATGTGAGCCTGTACTTGAACAGATTACCGCTGGCCAGAGGTGCCCGCTAAGCTCGTGGCGGTTAACTTTGTTAAATGACATTTAACTAAATCAAAACGTGCCGAGTGGTGTATGCTGAAGTTGTGTCTTATTTTGTTACAGTTTACACGAAGAAGTAGACAGTTCCAAGAAAAGAATCGAGTTTATCAACGAAGAAAAAGATTCCCTTGAAATGGTAATGTAGAATGAATTCATTCGTTTCTTGATGTTTTTTCAGTGTGTGTTACAACTTGGACAATCAGATATCTCTGTAGGGTTTCCGCCAGAACAGCAATTGTTAATTCCTTTTCGTTTGTACCCAGCCACACCAAACCATGATTGAGTGTGCCACAGCGAGGTCAACGGCACTTATTAGCTGATGAAAGTCTTTGTATTAAGATCAAAGGCCGAACGTTGCTGTACAGCGATCTCCGGCGCTGTCATTCTAAACACGAGAAGGCTTTAAATAAGAAAAACAAATAAACAATAGACAACAAGAAAATAACAACAACAGCAACAGTTCAGCTTTACGAGGCTATGTCTTCACACTTGGAGTTCGGAGTGATATTATTTTTTAGTTATGTTTTTGGTTTTACCTATTGGTTACCTGATGGTTTGTTACAGGAAAAAGTAGAGACAGACAATAAACTCGCCAAACTCGAGGAATCTGAAAAATCTTTGAAGTCCGACATCTCTCTGGCTGCGGATGAAAAGTACAGAGTACTCAATGAACTATCATTGATAAAAGGCAAACAGGAGGAGGACGAAGAACTCAGATTGAAAGCTCAGCGAGAACTTACAAATCTTAAAGAACAGCTTCAACAGACTGTTGACTCAAAACACAAGCTGGAAACAGACTTGGAAAGCATCACAGAATCTCTTCAAATAATGGATACCGAGAAAAAACACTTGGATGTTCAAATGAGGAGTTTAGAAGAAAAAATGTCTGCCTGTCAAGACGAGCGAATCGGTCTAGAACATGAATTGGAGGTTGCTAGGGAACAGCTGGAAGCAGCCAATGAGGCTAGGATTCGCGCCGAACAAGGCCAAGTCAAGGCGCAGGAACAGCTAGAAAGCTTGCGGTGCATGATGGATCAAGAAATAGCGGCGCTTAAATTTCAGCTTAGTTCAGAAACCATGAAGTATGAGACAGAACTGAAGGTAAAAAGGTATTTTAATGATTCCTATATTTAATTAATTAATTAATTAATTAATTGGATTTAGCAGTGGCATCTCTATAGAGTGCCTAGCTATTCGTCAACTGTGGAATTTGGCAATGTTGGTAATTCTTCGTTTAGCTTCTGGGGACGACTGGTTCCTGGTCGAGAAAAAAATTAATGTACTTAACAGCGTACTTTCTTTTAACATTACACATTTTACACACTTAGTTATCCTCTCCCCATCGGGGCAGGTTTCTGATAAGCGTTATTACAACATGTCTGGTGCAAATCTGAATCAAACACACTTTGATTGTCTCAAGCTAGATATGCTAGAAGACAGCTTGTTATTTTTCCGAGTCTGTGTTTCTCTTTTATTGTTTATCGGTCAACTTATTTTCTTATATAGGGTTTGTCAGACCAAATTCAGGAGTATAGCAATGTTAAGGAGCGATTATCAGAGCAGCAGGAACTAATTGTGGATCTGGAATCAAAATTAAAAGAACGAAATGATACTCTACAGCACGACAAACACAAATACGTCTCAGAGATAAAACATCTTCGAAACGAGGTCAGTTCAACAGTAAAAACTCTACATATTTTCATCTGACTAAGCGATAAGTTTTTGAATATGTGAATGGTAATCGCTTTAGCAGTAGTGAAAATGAAGCCTGAAAAAAATTCTACTTACAAGCCTGACTTTTTTTTTTCAGGCTTTATTTTCACTACTGCTCAAGTAGTGTTCGTAAATGCGTTGATCATTCACATATTGATTCCTTAATCCGCAGTTTAAATATATGAATTTGATATATTCTCAGCCATAAGTTTTTGTGTGGTTCATTACTCGGGCTGTAAGGCCACGAGCCGAGGAATGGACTCTGTTTTTATTTTTCTTCGTCTTGGAGTGTCGCGAATCTGCAGGGCATGCATGGATAATTTTGAGCCCATGCTACTGGAGCTTCAAAGTCTTCAAAGGGTGAGAACAATGGGTGAGAATTAAGGTATTTAGACACAATGATGGAAGTCACGCATGGTCTGTCAAGCTAGCTAAAAGCTAAAATTGAGTTACGATCGACTTTAACTACATCCTAAGCTACCGGCCCGAGCATAGGCTACGTGTAGCCTGTTAATCGCTGAGCGCTTGAGATTCAACTTGCCAGCGATACTCCGTTTGTGATCTTCTTTTCAAACACTGTAGGTACAGCAGTTCAAGAGTGGATTCGACGAAAACAAGCTTAAAATTCGCGCGCTGGAAAACGAACTTCTGTTGACGGCGAAGCAGTTAGAAGAGGAGCGATCGAGACAGAGGGATATGAAGAAAAAGGTTGATGAGTTAGAAGAAGAGAAAAGCTTGAGAAGTCAAGAGTACGAAGGCATAGTAGCGCAGGTTAAAGAGGATATGGAAGCCCTAAAGAACAGGCTGGTCACTGTCACAAGGTATGCTGTCAAGAAGTGTAAGTCATCATCTGTTCAAACAATCGAGAGTCTCTGTTAGGGAAAAGATTTCGGCGTCGTAGTACTGCGGGTGATGGTTGAGATAACAGTTGCGCTTCTTTGCATCCTTGTGTGCACCATGCTTAACCCATTGACTACCGGAGGTTTTTACATTTTCGGAGTGATTTTCCACCTATAAACGATGAATAGCAATTCGTGACTCTTTATTTGAACTACCAGGGAAAAGTGGTGCTGTCCTAAGCCACTGGAGGCTCAAGGTTTCTGAAAACGTCATTTTGACGTAGCTATTTTTTATCCGTGAAGCGACAACAATGGCCCAAGTTGGGTTTGCTTGCGATTTCTGCTAAATTTACAGCCATTTTTCATCTTTAGCGGCTGCCTGATGAGCATCATTAAGCGTGACGGTAGCTAAGAGTCCACTTTCTCAAAGAATCGAGCAAGGTGATGTACTTTGTTGTTGAATTTGGCTTGTTACTCGACGAACTGGGAATTTGGCCGGTCGAACACTTAGTACCTTTGGGACTGAGTACTGAAGATGACCACAAGCAGGAATTTTTGGCAGTAGGTCTGAGTGGCTGTGTGAAAGAATTGAGAGAAGGAACGGGTGCTGTCAAAAATTCTCGTCATTTCCCAGCATGCAATGTGGTCTAGATGTTGAAAATGGCGGAAAGGCCCGAATGCACTGGAACAAAAGGCTGTATCTACGCTCGGGAGAAGAATATGAAAAAAAAGTCATTTCTAAGCTAGAAAAAGGACTGAATTTCGTTATGATGGTTGAGGTTTGGTTTTTCGGCGATGATTTCCTTTAAAAACATGAAGGCAAAAAGGGGCATTTTTGTCGTTTCTCTTTGACGTTAAAAACGGTCAGTTTCGTTCTTGTCCAAACTCAGAAGGCCATATTTGGTAAAAATCGCTACGTTTCTTGCATTTATTGGATATCCAAATTTAAAGGGCATTCCATTTCGTGCTCACAACTAACAGTTAAGGCAATATTCGTGCGATTGAGAAAGTTGCAATGTTTTGAAGCATGGGAGTTTTTTACGGCCGGTTTTGGCTGGCACGGGTGCCAATGGGTTAAGCTAAACGTTCAGAGTTAATGCCATTTTGAGTTGTCAGTGTCCTGAAATATCCATCAATTACTAGTACAAAAAAAAAGGTTTACAGGTGTCTTGATGAGAAGAAGTTGATAAGAAGTACAATTTAAAATCTGATTTCACTTGCGCTGCTATGTACGGTCTTCACACGAAGCTTTCATGAGACAGTGGTCCTCACGACCGTGTGGATGGTACCGTGTGGATGGTATCGCATTAAATTTCTTTCTTGTTTCTCCAGAGAAAAAGCAGAGTTGTGGAAGAAGGCAGACGACATGGAGCACGAGATCAAAGTTAAAGCTGACGATAGATGGATGAATGACAGTGAAGTATCGCACTGTCTCGGCTGCAATGCTGAATTTTCGTTCCTCTTAAGAAAGGTTTGTTATGACTGAAGCACAGTTGTGGAAGGCACAGTGTCTTATTAAAAATCATTGGCAGGTTGGCCGAGCGGTTAGAGCGCTGGACTTGTAATGCGGAGGCCTCGGGTTCAAGTCCCGCTCTAGCTCGGCCACACTTGTAAATAGCCAACTGGTTCGCCTCCTGCCAGTTGGGATTCTTAACCTTGTTAAGTTTATTTGAACTATTTGTTTCATGCATTTGCCCTGCCCCACTGGCCTTTGTGTGCTATAAACACTGCCGAGGGTAAATAAAGGCAATTTATAATTTATTTATAGCCGGAGCATTACATAATCACGCCTAAGGTTGCCTGGTCATATAGCCGTCACCAACCAGTAAACCCTGATGAAATTGGCTGTTTTTTCCACCAGATGTCGGGTAAACACGGTTTCATTCGGGGATTTGTTTAAAGCGAGGTTTAAAAGAGCGTGTCCCTCCCCAGTGACGCTCCAAACTTCTTGTTCACACTTGAGGGAATGAAAGGCCAAATGGAATATTTTAAAGTCATGGTTTTTGCTGTTTTGCAATGTTAAATTGGGCCATAAATTTCCGTTTTTAATACTCGCCGTTTTCGCTTCGTGTTTGGTTGGTTTTTATGGTGATCAACGCATTTTACTGAAAAATATATCCTTTCTCAAGCTCTTTTGGGATCTCGTTTTTTTTTTTGTTTGTTTGTTTATTTTACGATTCAACCTTTTGATTCCTTTTCTCCAGAAACAGCAATCACATTGTCATTCATTTCTGTCATAACAGCACAGTAAGCGTGTGTAATGGAAGCACACACTCGTTTGTTAATTTGCGTTGTCGTCTTCTTCCTTCAGCATCACTGTCGAATGTGTGGTCGCATCTTTTGTAACAACTGCTCTGATAACTGGCTTCAAACTCCGCACAGCAGGTAATTGAGATTCGTTATTTTTTTCCCGAATTTCATAGATTTTGGCCTTTTGACTCTGAAACTTTATGTTAGAAATCCTGATTTTAAGCCTGTTTATAATTCAGGAAACTCCGCCGGGTTTGCCGCCAGTGTCTAAATTCCGACAAAAGACACAAATCTGAGCTCGAAGGGGATCCTCAGGGGATAGAAGACGACGCTAGATCTGATATCAGTGAAGTATCACAGCGAACGGACAGCATGCTGAGTGACATTGGAGGGCTGGACCCTAATGATCGTCTCAGTACCCCTCAACCAGGTAAGTGCGGACAAACGCGTGCATCATGCCATTGTACCCACTCTGTTTTCGATGTTAGAAAGATTCAGCTACTGCTTGGGCGCTCTTAGACTTGGAGCCTGTACTGTTGGTCTTAAATTCATGATACACAGTCACCAAATTTGAGAGTCAGGTCTACGATTAGAATTAGCGTGGGAATCAGATTTTGCTGCTACTACTGTAATTACTACTACTGATTGCCTCTTAAACGAATTTTTAGGACCCAGTACCTCGCGTACTGGTCAACTGGACTCTCCTCAGTCTTGCTCTACACCTGGAAACGGTGCCAAGGATAGAAAGGGAAGCGACGCAAGCCATGGAGAACACAAATACACCACTCTAAAATCCGTGAAGAAGGAGAAACAAGTAGCTGCCATCAAATCAGCGAAAACGTCCGATAGTCAGTGGCCTGATGAAAAGGAAGAAGACGAGCGCTGGCGGCGCGGCGAAGACCAAGAATGCGAAATTGTAGACGCGAACGGCGATGATGCATGTGAGCAGCCTGGTGCCGAAGTTGTGTTGAATGAAACAGACACCCGGGAGGATTTAGTCATACCCTCGATTAATGAGGAACCGGGACCGTTTTGGCACGTGACTGTACCCCCCGGAAAACGGCATTTGATTCAAGTGTTGGTGGGAACTCCAAGGGTGACGCTGTCTTGGAAGTTTAGCACAGAGAAAAAGGTGAAGGCCTGTACCGGGTGTAAATTACAAAACGGTTATAGGTTTGTCATTAAAATTTGAAATTACAACTCCAAGAGGAACTTAGTCTTCAACAGGCTCTCCAGTTTTTTTTTTGTTGCGGCGCGAGTCGTGCGAGCGTCGAAGCCGCGAAAAAAGGAGAAACTGGAGAGCCTGCTCGCAGGCTAAGGGGAACTAGCTGCTAAGAACATTCTCGCTTTTTCGCTTACCTCACATGGCTACCCGTGTTTACATCCGGGCTACAGTGTCTGCAGGGTCTTAACGTTTGTACAGCAGTGGTTGAATATGCCACTGAATTGCACGATACTGTTTACCTCATGAGGGCCTTGATATGACTGTCGCTCTCTCGTATGCTCAGTGACGAAAAAAGGTGAATTATAAGCCCGCAATATTTGAAACTTTTGCCCTGCTGCTGAACACGAGGGGTGTGTTGTTGTGTGACAGGTGAAGCCCCGCGCTCCTGTCTCCCTGCTCTTTACCCTGGGGCGAAGCACGCTTTGCTAAACTGTGTTTTTATCGTTATTTAGAGCATTCGTTTTGGGGTTGCTTTCAAGTTGTCAGAGATGAAGAAGGATTATGAATGTGAGGTAAGAGAGGTGATTAAATATGACGAGGACGTTTACATTTTTGCACGGAAATGGTGCCACTTTCTGAACCTCCAATTAACAGGCACAACAAACTTCTCATGTAAATGTTGCCCCCCCGCTTTGGAATAGATTATGTTATGGAATGCTCTCAGAAAGAATGATCTGACTGAAAAGCAAAACGGAATATGATCTTAAGGACACGACGTTGCTCACTCTGAGGTGTTCATTCGGGAATGTTCGACGTGTATTTCGTGATATTTTACGTTTGATCATGCACTAAATAACAATACTTGCTTTTTTGTGTTATAGACTATTGTGCCCCTATCTCAACACGAGTCACACGTACGGTCAGTCAAGGGTGAGATACAAGATTTGTCGCCTGGCGTGTACATCCTGGTTTTCGACAATACTTTTTCAAGGTTGGAACTTTTTGCAGTGCCTGAATATTTCGCATAGTTAAAACGTTACTACTTAGTTTCGTGAAATCGATTCGTACGCTCGATTCGATTCGTAAGAATGAGTACAAATGAAGATTGTTGTTGTTGTTGTTGAATATATGGCGAGATTAAATGGAAGTAACTGGTGTAAACTATTCTACAGTAATCTCCATGATTTGTTGTACTCACGTTTCTCTTCCTGCATATCGTTATCATCATTGTGATCGTCATCGTCACTGTCACTGCTTTTAGCAATGGCACTGCCACGGCCACTGCCATTGCCACTGTCACTGTCACTGCCACTGTCACTACAATGTCACTGTCACTGTCACTGTCACTGCCACTGGCACTGGCACTGGCACCGTCACTGTCACTACCACTGTCACTGCCACTGCCACTGCCACTGTCACTGCCACTGCCTGCCACTGTCACTGCCATTGTCACTATCACTGTCACTGTCACTGTCACTGTCACTGCCACTGTCACTGCCACTGTCACTATCACTGTCACTGCCATTGTCACTGCCACTGTCACTGTTACTGCCACTGTCACTGCCGTTGTCAGTGCCACTGTCACTGCCACTGTCACTATCACTGTCACTGCATTAGATCATATATTTTTAATGAACTTTTGCGCTATATAAGTCACTGTCACTGCCACTGTCACTGCCACTGTCACTGCCACTGTCACTGCCACTGCCACTGTCACTGTCACTGCCACTGTCACTGCCACTGCCACTGCCACTGTCACTGCCACTGCCACTGTCACTGTCACTGTCACTGTAACTGTAACTGCCACTGCCACTGCCATTGCCACTGCCACTGCCACTTCCACTGCCACTGCCACTGCCACTGCCACTGCCATTGTCACTGCCATTGCCACTGTCACTGTCCTTGCCACTGTTACTGCCACTACCGCTGCCACTACCACTACCACTACCACTACCACTACCACTGCCACTACCACTACCACTGTCACTGTCACTGTCCTTGCCATTGTCATTGTCTTTTGTTCTTGTTAGCGTTATCGTTAACGTCATCGTTCTCGTCGTGGTCATTTCTATTATCATAATGTTGCTTTTTTGTTGATACCTCTAGGTTTACGTCGAAGCGTTTTTTCTGCATGGTGCAAGTGACACGAAGAGATTCGGGCGAGGAGGACAGCTAACTTACGTGGAATAACAATATAGCATAAAGTATATTACAATAATCTAGAAACTAATTTGGTGAATAATTCCAGTGGAAAACAAAATGATGTTAAACTAGACTTACCTCAATTTGTGCAAGTTGACATAAATTAAGGGTTAAATATATTTTAGAATATCTTATATACAAGCTCAAAGCAAACAAATAAAAAGTTATGGATTTATATTGTCATTAGATAAAATAATCTGTCACTGCTCATTAAGACGTGAATCACGTTACAAACATAATTTGCGTTTAATCTAGTGGCATATTTCCAGTTGGATTTATTTTTAATGGTATTTAAGTTTTTTATCTGTATCTGTGCTGCTCATGTTTCAGTATCGTGTAGCTTCGTTAACCGACTCTCGTTTCATTGTGTTCACCAGGAAGCATATAATTTCATAGTAGCTCTCTACACAGATTTATTTACGTGACTGTGATACCAGGTCGTCTTAGACCTCGGGAGAAGGTAAATATATTAGGTTTGGTTTTGACATAACAATCAGTCACATCTCATCGTACGAGCTTAACTATTACTCCCACTTAAAAATTTCTTTAAAGAGGACAGGTGAGGTAAATCGAATGTCCCTCAAGGACAATTCGCTGTCAAGTCCCTTCTCCGTTTTCAACAAAGGACCTCCTCGCCGTCTCCTTTGGTCAGCGGACGTTTTCCCTACCTCCATCCACGGAGCCCTTCACCCCTCTAAGAAATGGATTGAGTCCAAAGAGAATTATTTAGGATATCACTGTCAGTCAAATGATGCATTTTGTATGTCGTCAACAATTTTTTAGAATAAAAATCGTTTGCATTCGAATTTATTTGTAACCGTCTATTGTTACTTTCGAAAAGCTCCTTGAAGTAATTTCACTCAGCATAGACGGTGTCCTTCCATGTCGCAAAGTGGCTTCTTTCCCCCGGCTTCTCCCTCATCGTCCACCCACTTCGATTATGAGGATGATCAAGTAATGCACAACCTCGATCCCAGGCTCTCTCTCTTTTCCTCCCTTGTCGTCGAGATGGACCTGATCACATGACCAATAAAAACGACAACACCGCAGGGAGGGTGGGTCATTTAAGCCGTTTTGTAACATTAACAGTTACTTGACTTTGCCACCCCTCTCTACCATCAGTTGTTTTACCACCCAGATTTTGGGTGGTCACGTGAACAGGTCCAACCAGGGTCTTTCTCTCTCGACAAGGGAGGAAAAGAGAGAGAGGCTGGGTTAGAGGTTGGAGTAATGCAGAGCTCAAAATTAACGAGAGAAGCAGTTATGTAATCGAATTTATATTGCGCAAATATCAACATGAAGTTTTCAAAGCTCGAAAAGAGAATCGTGACACTAGCGTTATATTTATTTTTACGCATGATTATGTCTGTCCAAAAAAAGGAGGGGAGGTGGTCGTGATCTCGTTTAACACACGAATTTTAAAAAATTCCCGCATCACGTATACCACATTTCCTCGAATAAGCGTCCGGGCCAAGAGGGAGGGCGCTTATTAAGTTTTTCTTTTAACAAACTGTGACTGTATTTTGGGTGATGCACGTAAAAGAACTCTACAACAATATGGGGATTGAAATAACAGGAACTGGCTCAACGGAAAATGAACTGTTCTCTTACATGTACTCGTGTGAACAAGGCTTTACGCCCCTGGCGCGCGCGCAATTACAGACTTTGTTTCATTTCTATTGTTTCAATTTCAGGCATGTGCGCTCAGTGGTAAATTCAAATGATTTAAATTTTAATGCCGCGATATGTTTTCTAGCGCGTACGAAATAAAGTGGATTTGATATTTTTGAGTCGAACTGGCGTTGTATTTTTACTTCGGAATTTAAAAGGGGCTTTCTAAGCGATTTTACGGATTTTGAGGGCTGTCGGGAAAACCGTCAGAACACCAAAAAAACAAGAGGCTACAATTAGCCTAAACTCGGGCTTGCAAAAAGCAGTATTGTATCCCTAATTTAGCGCTAAACAAAATAATAGAAGTCTGTCCCCTGTCTTTCTTACATCGGACGCATTGCGCTTAGCTAGTGTTGGAGTCTATTTCTTTAGACCCCTATCAACATATATCCCTCTAAAATTACAAAATTGCTTTACCATTGCTCAACCATTGAGAACAATAATCATAACACTTGTAAAAAAATATTTCTAAAAGAAGAAGAAAAAGAGAAAAGAAAAAAACAAAGCCCGCGATATATGCCACTAATAGATATCGAACCCGGGTTAGATGCTTCAGAGGCAGGAACAGCAAGACGCTTGAGAGCGTTCACGTGGTATGCTGACGGCGACGCGTTCAAAATAAACAGTGTGGAAATTGAATACTACGTCCACTAACAAATTTGGTAAAGAGCATCTGTTATACCTTGTTTGAAAAAGCCAACCAGACAAGGCATGGTGGACGGTCACCCATGCAAGTGATAATCCCGGCCAACAGGGCTTAAAAGTAACTCCAGTGACAGTTGGCAAGCGTGTCGTAGAGTTCACTATCTTTTATCAACTTATCGAACCCTGTTTGTAATACTACACTGATTGGTTACATTCGCATTTCCATTTGGGAATGCTCTTTACTCTTTGCAGCACGCTTTCGCTGCGCTACACAGGCCGATAGGTGAACGCGTTGGTTCGATCAACGCACTATTCACAGTTCAACAAGAAAAACAAAAGCGCATAAATAAACCGCAAGAACAAGCATTCGATATTAACCTTGATTAGAATGAACCTTATCACCAACACTACGGACAAAACGTTTCGATCATTTCAACAATGGTTCACGAAGGATTATCATATCAATTTGTTCATCATAATTTTCTAATTGTAAACATGCCTGAAACAACATTTCAAAAAACTAATTTCGGTTGGCATGTTTTGGAGAATCTTCAAAAATAGCAAAGTTAAGCTCAATAAAACAGTCTACTGCACATGAAAACTTTCCTGGGTAGGTTAAGCAATAACTAACCTTACCACCAACACTATTTTTATAGTGAGTAGTATCGTGTGTCAAGTTGCTTAAAAGGGGGCTTGATTATTAGACAAAGCACTTGGCAAGCTGGCCAAGTGAAGACACTGTTCGACTTTTTGGCTAGCTGGCTGAGTAAACACACAAGTTCGATTGAGAAAGCGTTCGGAACTCTGTAAGCACACGGGTTGGAATGCCGAACTAGTTGCAGCACGCTTCCGAAAAACACTTTATTCAACTGTTCACAGTTCACTGAACACGAAAAACAAAAGCAAATAAATAACAAGAACAAGCATTCAGCAATGTGAGTAGGATCTTACCTTCGTTCCCCAGTAGTGAAGTTATTTTACTTATGTCAGAATACTTCACCCTTTAACGTGATGTCTAGCCTTGCGTGGCAGGCACTAGAAAGGGGAAGAGGATGGGGAACCGGTTCCCCCGTTTGCTTTCCCTTTCCCTTTCAAGCGGCACCCACGCAGACTACGTGATGTCACGTCAGAGCCCATGAAATCGTAAAATAAAAGGCTTGAAAGTGTGACGTAAACTTTGCTAACGGCTACCGACGATGCAAAACATTTCAAACACATCAAAAATAAAAAAAAAACGTGTCGATTTGAGCGAAACGCCGCCGAATTTAAGACGTGGTCTGCCCCACAGGAATACCACGTGATGACCTCTAGGCCACATAGTTCATCGTAATGTAATACGATAAAAATAGTGTATTGATTCCAAAAAAAACTAAGCACACTTGTTTTCGCTTCGATGGATAATTGTTTGACAAAGGAAACGCTTATCGAACGATGTAGGATTTTTTCGCATTCTCGGTGAAATGTGAGGAGAAAAATAATCAGCAGACTACAGTGAAACTGTTTACAAATACGTCAATCCAGGGTCATTTGAAACATAAGAAACAGCCTGCATAAGAAAGGAACGTTTCTACGATCAGTCTCAAGTCACACAAGTAAAAAATAATCGCTTATCATTCAAAAACTAATGTCCAGAAATTGAGATATTGTGGAAAAATTGTAAATAAACTACCTGTCAAAGTCTCAGGGGTGTGTGATATCCCGTACTTGAGTTATTCAACAAAATGTACATCTCAATGGAGCGGACACGGGGAAACACGGCAGTCCATCTGGAGTTAAGTTTGGTCATGTTAAAAGCTTTCTTCTCGCAGTTGAACTTGCAAACATTCGCATAGACACTTCTCTGAACATATTAGTTGTTCAGATTTTTCAAAAGACACAAGGTGAATCGACGTTTTCCGATACGTGACAACAGGCATCACTCTTGCTGTTGTGAGTTGTTATTTATAGTTAGCGCTTGCGCAGAAACGCCGGAAGTGAGCTTTGTGGATGAAACTCGAGGACAAAGAATAAGAAGAAGAACCGTCGACAATTTTAGACCAGGGCGACCCGCGAGACGTGGGAAGCCCGAGTAATTATAAATAAAGTGACAATAGAGGCAGGTTTTCCTTGTAACCCTGCTTTTTGAGGAGAGTGAGGGGGATGGGGAGGGGGAGGGGGAGGGGGAGGGGAAGGGGAGGAGGCGCTTATTCGAGGGGGCGCTTATTTGCTATTTTGGCCAAGGGGGTGGGCACTTATTTGAGCGTGGGCGCTTATTCAAGGAAATACGGTACTTCATGAGTCACGACCCCGGGTCTTACCTCGTCTTCAAATCAAATCAAATCAAGTTATTTAAGCTCGATAGCATGAGGAGTGGTTGTCCAATCTCCCGAGCCCGGGTCTCATGTATAAAACGTTCGAGCATTCCAGATCGAATTGGAATTTAGAAGTGTTGGTTTTTGAGGAGAGGAGAAAACCGGAGTACCCGGAAAAAAACCTCTCGGTGCAGAGAAGAGAACCAACAACAAACTTGCATCAGAAGCAAAGGAGCCTAGAGACAAAGGACGTATGTGGAGAAAAAGTCTTGTGTTCATGGTCGCAGATGCAATAATACCAAAGTTTTGACTTCTTACTGTTATTTTTCATCAGATGATGATGTAGACTGGTTATAGTCTAGTGGCAATATTCTGAAAGACGCTTAAAAATGATTTTCGTAAAAATTTCTGAGTAGATGCAGGAAACAGGGCTCAAAATGTTCGTTTTGGGATGCTCTCTTAGAATTTTGCTGTTTCCCTTGTTGATTTGGACTGGTGTGGTAATTAAGGGGATGTTTTCGCGGAGCCTCAGTTCTGCAACATGGAAACGAGGCTGGACCAAGAATTGTGATAAAACAATGCAAAACATCAACAAAACCACAGAAAAAATTACGGAAAATATTGACAACATGCCACAAACCATGTACAAATCTAATTAGTTACATAACACTGGTCACGTGACATTTTATTCAAGTCACGTAACCCATACCAAGAGAACAATAAATTTAATGTAAATAAGGACAGATTTTTTGTAATTAATGAACTAATTAATTAATTAATTAATTAATGATATATTTTCTGTTTTTGTATACTGTTTGAGCTACATTGAGGCAGTTTATTTTTATAAGGAATCTTCGTGTTCTGTATAAACTGACCTAATTATTCAGATCTTGTATTTTTATAGTTATTTTAACTGTTAATTTATCTTTGGTTTGTGTTGTATGTTAAGATCTGTATAATTTAAGTTGAGTAAAATTAAAAAATTAAAAGAAATTCAAAAGAAGTTGGCAGATCTAAAGATGCCATTAAAACTAAACAAATCATACAGTTAACTGTTCTTTAATGGTGGTCTGTCATACATGACATAGGAAGAGTTACATGAGCCTACAACACACATGTAATGTGGCGGTTCTGATCCACTTTTATACACATTCATAATTTCAGAAGCTAGAATCAGGGTAACTAGACGATTAAGATGAACAACCAATCATCAACCTAAACGCCTTGTCGCGGTGCTCGGCGTTGAGGTTGATGATTGGTTGTTCATTTTAATTGTCTAGTTACCCTGATTCTAGCTTCTGGAATATGAATGTGAATTCCCAGTGGATCAGAACGCACCACATTACATGTGTGTGTTAATATAACCAATTTCCACAAAACAACCTCCAATAGGTGTTAGTGGATCAGCTCTCACCCCCAATTAGAGAAGCGTGCGCAGAGTATACAAAAGGATGGTCGCAGCACGCATTGGGGAAGAGGTGCTCAACGAGTACTACGGCGAAGCCGCCCCAGCGGAGGGAAACAACGGCCCGCCCGCCCAAGCCCCCGCTGGCATAACAATTAACCCCAAATTAAGAGAAGTTTTGCTGAAAGAAATTGAAAATTGGATAAAACGCGAAAATTTTGTTTTAAGTGGCTATAAAAACTTGGAGTTTGTTCATATGTTAATTTCCAACTGGGTAAATCCTTGGGAATTTATTAAGAAAACAAAAAACCAAAACCTTATAAAAGATTAGTTTATTATTCTTCAGCGCGCCAGAATTAAAACAACACCATAGTGGTCAGGTGTGTTAGAAAAATATGTATAAATATTAGCCATGCCGGATTTGATTGAAAAACTTCCACCAGAGATCACAAGCAACCTCTTGCTTTGTGAACACATCCTAAGAAGTGTAATAAAAAACAAAATCGAAGAACGGGAAGAAATGGGTTGGGATGAGGTTAATGAAGTTATCCGACTAGCCCCTATTTGTGAGAGAAGGCAACGAATTACAAGAATATTAGTTTCAAGTAAATATAGACCTTTTAACTTTAATGGGCTTTGTGACTTATGCCCCAAAGAAGGAGACAAAAAACACTATATCGAACCACCTTGGTTTGGCCCCGAAGACTATGAAGAAGAATTTTTGAAATTCTGGTGAGATACTGCAAAATATTTTTGAAAACGGCACCGACGGCTCACACAAAGCTGGTTTTTGTTATTCCACAGCTTTGACATTTCGCCGTTACAATTTTCCTTCCATTTTTTGTTGTTTTAAATTTTATTGTTCCCCGAACATTGAGGGTTTTCTTCCCTTCCTTCACACAGAAAAGATCCTCCGTTTTATATTAAGAATTTTTATTTAATTTTGCATCTTTCATGGCTTCAACAAATTCAAAGGTAATTTGTCTAAGCTCCCTTTGCCAAATAGGCATTGAAAGCTCTATGAAAAAATAGCCAATAACATGGAACAGAGCAATCATTATATATCACCAGGAGTTTGTTCAATTTACTTTTTCAAAAAACTTACACAGAATTTCACGTTCGTACCCTCAGATTTTAGTTCAAAGCTGCGCTCGCCGCGAGCTTTTTTCTGAACTCCTCGCGAACCTCTTCCCTTATTATTTTAATATCTGTAGGGGGCGGAACAGACCGTTTTTTCGGAAAAGCTTGCACGCAAATCCGCCTTCATTTGGTTGTAGCTTTTCATTTCACGAGTTGCGTGTTTGAATTTCTGGTCTGTAACTCGATTATCATCGAGTGTCTTGGAAACAATAATAATAATTTAATAATTTATTGACTTAGTATAGCGTCTTTTAACATAAAAATGATCAAAAGCGCTTTACATGAATTAAAAAACATATTTATATAAAAATGCAATAACTGTAACGAATTATAAGAAAGATCCATAAAACCTAACACTAAAAATACACAATTGACCACCCACCCCCAAAGAATATATATATATATATCTATAAGAATATAAAACTCTAAAATCTCCTAATATGCCATTAAGAATTACTTGTTGTAAGCTAAATTAAACAAAAGAATTTATTGTGTCATGTTTTGTTGCAGCAAGAGCACTCAATCGGTTGTGTTTGTTAATTTTTTGCTCAAGCTTTTTGTTGACCCCAGTCAAAACGGTGGAAACCGCGTCGCAAACACCTCCCACAATACCGAGAGCAACACTGGCCACAATTCCAACGCCCGTCAGTGCAGAGGCGACAGCTCGGGAAAACAAAGCTGTTGTTGCAACCTCAAGACCGGCAACAGCATAGCTGCAGGCCTTTTGAGCCCTTTTGTATTTTTTTAGCACAACTCTGTAGCGCTCCGCCTCATCAGAAATATGCTTCTCAATTTTGCTGAGCTCAGTCAGCCGGAAAGTTTCGGCATTGGGGAGATTGGGATAGAGCTGCGTATACTGCTGTTCTGCAACGCTTTCGGGTGGAGCAGATGCCACAGGAGCAAATGGCATCACATCCTCATTCGGCATGGTGTATAAATAGTCAATTTTTTTCTTTAAATTATCACATAAACTCAAAACATTTCTAATACAAAATTAAGTTGTGCTCCTCTGAAGTCTAGCATGTTGCCGGCCTTATCTTTTACGGACAACGTTATGCTGTTTACAGATTGAGTTTGTTTTGTATGGTGTGTAGGAGTGTTTTGGAAATTTTGAGGATAAGTGACTCGTTCTTGCGGATTTCCAGAGATTGGAATGCAAGCCAGAACATCACTCGGCTGGCCATCAAGCAAATTGTGATCTGTGCTGACAAGGTCACAATGGATGTAATAGTTGTTTGGAATGAGGGGCAAAACAGTGTAACTTTTAACAGTTAGTTGATTGGGGGAAATTCGGAGAATTTTTGAAAGAGGCTCATTAACCCCAAAATCAGTTGTGTGTTTATTTTTCTCAATTATCAATGCATGTGAAGGTCTGTTAGTTTCAATAGACAAAGGTTTGTCATTATCTTTTTTTGTAAAGGCTTTTTTCAAAATTTCCACAAAATTTTCAAACTTGTAGAATCCAGGGGGAAATTTATGTGAAATTGTTTGATTACCGTCTCTGTAAAAAATCCCCCCCCCCCCCCCACCCTATTTTCCAAATTGTTCCATGTATTGAAAAGCGAGCAAGAGAGAAAACGGAAAAACTTAGGGTTCGGAATAGGGCACTTAAGTAAACAGTGTCCCCATTCGAAGCCGCCTCGATTGTGATCACAACCATTTATTTAAGCGCACATTAACATTCAATTGAAAATATCACCCTTTCATAAGATGGCAAATCTTTTGCAATGGATGCAAACACCAGAGGCCCGCCAAATTTCAAAAAATGCAAAAGACAAGGCTTGGGCCGAGTTTTTGTCTAAATTTCCCTATGCCGACAAGAGTAAATTTACCGCGGTAACCAACTTTGCCGAAGACCACAAGGCAACAGCGGAAATTATGTACAAAGCGGGGCCCGACTATAAGCGTTTTCGGGTCAGACAAAAATTACTAGCCCGAGGCGATGAAAAAGGCTCTGGGGCTGGGAAAGATTGGGGGGTTTCCACACCAGCTCGTGATAAGAGAAGATTTTAAAAACTTAAAATTACCAACCTCCGCCATAGCCTTTTCCGAAGCACCAAATAGCAGTTTGCAAAACCTGTTCGGCGCCTCAATCGAAATATTTGTAACGCCAACAGATCGTTTTAAAACAAAAGTAAGGAATATATTTCAAAGAAGAGGCGCACACCTGGCCTGGCTTGCCGGCCCAAATATGTCGTATTGGCACCAACAGTTGAACTTTGCCGTTTGGTGCGCCACAACCGGCATTGGAATTGGTCGTGAGATTTTTGATAAAGATACCAAACCTTTAGGTTGCCGCCCCAGATAAGATATTTTTTATCAATTTCACGTCTATTTTACTATCAGGCGGATCCTGTTTTACCAGACGACCCAACTTTTAACCTGATAAACAACAAGTACAGTCAACTCTCTCATAGCGACCACTTCTCGTAAGCGACCACCTCCCGTAAGCGACCACTTCGTAAACAACCGTTTCGTCTCTCAGTTAAATACTGTTCCCAGAGCTCTCTCGTAAGCGACCACCACTCAAATTTCTAAAGCGACCGCGACCACTTTTTAGGCCAGAAATTTGACATATTCTTTTGTTTTCTGTTTCTGGTAAGCGACCACCCAACATAATCATGTATGATCGTTAGTAAATCACTACTCAGAAGTGACAATAGTTCAATTTTTAATGACGCTACCCCGGACTGCTGACAGATAATAACAGTTTACATTAATTGTTACAGTGATCTGTTCCAAAATGATATACTGTCAGTACAAAGTTTCGTCAGAAGAATGCATAGATTGCCCAGGCGCTATTCAATGTGAAATATGCCAGTGCTTTCAATCTTTTCTTTAAGCCATGGAATAGAAATGATAGGAAGTAGCAGACGACCGCGCTGCTTCGCACGTTTGGCAAATCCATCATACCCCTGCGGTGCCCAGTACTTCAGCAACGAGAAGGCGTGGATGAGAACCGAGATAATGGTTACTATCCTTACCAGGTTGAACAACCGTCTGAGAAGAGAGGAAAGGCATATTATCCTTTTCTTAGACAATGCACCATGCCATCCACCGTCGCTGACAGACATGTTCTCCAACATTAAAGTGGCCTTTCTACCGAAGAACACCACATCGCGCACGCAGCCCCTGGATGCAGGTATAATCAAGGTGTGGAAGATCTACTACAAAAGGAAGTTGCTGCGGCATATCGTTGGTCAAGTTGGCGGAGAACACTCTGCCAGCGAGATAGTAAAGTCTGTAAACCTCCTAATGGCCGTGCGATGGATGGTAAATGCGTGGGACGAAGTCAAGTGCGAGGTAATCAGTAAGTGTTCAGACATGTTGGAATGTACCCCTCAGCCATGGATTTGGATGAAGATGACGATGACCCGTTTGCCGGTGAGGAGTTACTAGACCTTGAAGCCCTGGTGCAGAGGATGTCTAAGAAAGGTATTGACGCTGCACCTATGCTGCCTTCGACGATGATGCGGACGCCTATTACTCCTTAGATCCCGCCGACCCTGACTGGAGGGAGACCCTACGAGATGAGGTTATCGCTACTCACTCAAACAGCAACAAGACGGAAATAGCAACTGATTCCGACAGTGATGATAGCAGTGACGATGCTCCCTTACCAATCCCAGCGGTGCAAACAGTTAAAGGAGCACTTGATCTCGTGCGTCAGATCGCTGAGTTTGCAGATTATCGGAGTTGCGAGGAGTTGTCCACTGCAGTCACGAAAGTGTCTGATATTGTTGTTGACATGAGGCTTAAGTCACAGAAGCAATCGAGCATTCTAGATTTCGTGGATAAGCGGTCGAATGCGACCGAGTAATGTAAATACATTATTAAGATTTCAAGTATATGCCAACTGACAGCACATGCTATTCAATGAGTTGAGACTTTTGAAAGTTGCGTTACGAGCCCAAGATATTAAAACAGTTTGTTTTTCATTAACTTTATTTTCAATCTCACGCAGATAAAAGTGCGCCCTCAGTACTCTCAGCCAGCATGAGAACTGAAATAAGACAACTGCCAGAAATATGACGTGTTTTGATTCCTGTCAACCAGTAAGACTCATTACGGACACAAATGCTAGCAAGATTTCGTTAAAATAACACTGCCAGCAAGATTTTCATTTCAGCAAACATTTTGCCAGCCAGCCCAAAATCGGCCTGCAGAGCGGTTATTTTGCAGATCGGCTCCATCGGGCACTCCTGACAAAGTTAACAAAATAGTTGTCGTGATAGGAGCCCTTGTCCTTGCAGATAACTAGCAGTACTAACTTGTTTATTCTTGTTTGGTTATGAATTAAGATATTAAAATCATACCCAAAGTCAACATTGATCAGTTTATATTTTATTCACAAGTTACGTGACAAACTATCTGGTTATTGAACGTTTTTTAACTTGTTGGTTAAGATAAAAACTTGGTAATGTCACCAGTAGAATGTAACGTGTATCTGTAACTTGACCTTCTTCTCTCAGGTTTGAAATAAATATTTTTCATTTTGATTGTGTGGTCTCAGTTTCATAACGTAAGTCCAGCCTCGCGTTTCAGCACAAGATTGTAGGATTTTGCACGTTGTTCTTCAAAATTGTCTCCCAAAATTGCACCCACGTTGGGCACAGACTAAACATAATGCTTAAATTCTCCATTTATTTTTAGAAAAAATAAGACCCCTCCTCCCCCCAGTGAAATGTATGGCCTATTTGAAGTATATTGAAAATGCCATGAGCCCCATCTCCATTTCCCAGCCGGCCCTCTCCCCCTCCTCCAAGTAGTACCCAAATGCCCCGTACAGAATGGTGTCCATGTTAGGTTCCATTTGTTTCCAACCCTTGGTATGTCACATGAAATCAGTCACAAATATCATCAGTTCAAAGCACTAGACTCGTGTACCCTACTGGGTACCTATTTTTTTCGATGCGATTAGGAAGAAATCTTATTCGTCTCCTCGGTGCCCCCCCCGGGGGTTACACCCTATAATGGCCTATACGGGGAGGCTTCGCCCGAAAGGGATACCTTTTTCACGCTTCAGGTATGTGAAAGGGTAGGGATTTCACGAGTCGAAGTATATGAAAGGGTAGGGAAATCTGTCATTGAGGTATTTAAAAGGAATATACATGTATTACAGCATTATCGTTGGCGGTCCTTTGCTTATTATTTTCACTTAAATTAAAAGGGCCTTTCATTAAAATATTTCGAACACGCATTCCTTATTACTGTCCTGTTTTAATTTATTGAATGCTACATGAAAATGACAAGAAGACTTCCAGTTTTAGGAATTCAAAAGGGGTACCAATTGTTAATGGAAGGTATACGAAAGGATAACCTTTTCCGTCAAAAATGGTATATAAAAGGGTAAGGGGTCGGACCTCGGGGTGCTCCGAAATGGGAATGACCAACCTCGATCCCAGGCTCTCTCTCTTTTCCTCCCAGAGAGAGAGCCTGGGTTCAAGGTTGGGAATGAGCCACCACCAATCTCGTACCCAGAGTCCTCAGGCTCTTTGGCCAGCGGTTAGTCGCCAGGAGAGACTCTGGGATAATGGACCGCCATTTTTCCAGAAAATCTGGGGTAAAACAATGGAAGCCGTTAGGCTCTATCTTACGGATAGTGTTCCATGTGTTTTAATGTTAAGATTGGTACTGGCCAATCTACATTTTTCTTTGCGAAACGCCATCATAACACTTGGATTCCTTGCTATCCGGGCTACGTGGTGTGGCAACGCGTGGATCGGATGGCAAGAGGGTCCAAGGTACGGAACTTGATATCGTGAACGGGTTCATTGTGCAATTTATTGGCGCTCGCATTGAGCTGGCGTCTTTTAAATCTGCTACACCATGCCGATGAGTCCCAATAAGGACGAAACAGCTGTCCATGGTTGCAGCCCTACTTTATCGAGTGCCGGTCATGTTGGTGTCTCGCAAAGTCAACTTTTTTCACGTAGTATCAGCCTTGCTTGTTACATGTATATTCGATTTATTTTTTGGCTGATTAGATCTCTTGTAGATCCTACGTTTTACAGCATTATCGTTGGCGGTCCTTTGCTTATTACTTTCACTTAAAGCAGTGCTTGTTTTTTTGCCAAAAAGTGCTAAAATAATGCTAATTTTTTAAAAAAGTGCTCGTGGGTTACATAAAACTGCTCACTTTTTTCCGATTTTTTTAAACATAGAATATTACATTTTTCAGATTTTCAGTTACATTTTTCAACAACAAAATGTAACGATCAATGTTTTTTTCCCATTAGTCCAAAACAATGTTTGAGGTTTTCTGATACTAGAAGTTAATCGTCGCTTGTTATTGGGTCATCATTACCCATACTATCTCTGCCTTGGCTGGCTGACTTCCATTGTTCCTTAATAACAACGTGGATGACGCCATCTTGGAACGAGTGTGATGGACTGGGTTCTAGAAGGCAACCGCTGACCTATCAAACCTATTCCCCAGGCCTCCTCGGCTCCTTTGACTAAAATGAGGGCAAAATGCGGCTTTGGACGACATAAATAAAGTCAGATTGTGCTTTTTAACACAAAATTATACAAATAATCAGTCGAAAATCCAAAATAATGCTAGCAGTGCTTTTTGGGATAAAATGTAAAAAAAAAAAAAAAATGCTCGCGAAGCCAAATGATGCCAAAAAAGTGCTAGCACTATCGGTAAGAGCCTAGAAGCCGTTCCGGGCCAGCCAATCAAATAAATTGATTTTTTTTTCCATTATCCCAGAGTCTCTCCTGGCGACTAACCGCTGGCCAAAGAGTCTGAGGACTCTGGCCTGGGTCCGAGATTGAGCCACCACCGAAGAGGAAAGTTTCTAAGGGGGCCGGGGAGAATGCTCCCCCGGGAAATTTTGAAATTAATTAAATGTAGACAGGCCTAGGATCGAACCCATGACCCTGATTTAGAGTGATATTTAGTGCTTATGGTTTTTGGAAGAAAGATCAAACTCAATAAACACTCAATACACCCGTGGCTTTTAATTCTTCAACAAGCGAACCGGTGTAAGTACCACCACCACGCACCACAACCAACCACCCAAACACCCCACCACCCCACCCCTCCACCACTAAAAAGTTGGCGCGCAGTACATGGAATATCCGGGACTTTGAATCACGTTGTCCAAGATGGCCGAAACAGGTGATCTTCTTCTTGACTAAACCTTTCTGTTTTTCTTTCAATCTCCTTCTCAATTTGGTTTGATTTTTTATCCAAAGGTAAAAATATTCACCCTTTATTGTCCCTTCATTGTAATGTATGTCATTTTTATTCGTAGCTAAGAAAGCTAAAAAGAAAAAGGGCAAGACTTTGGCCCTGACTGAGTTCTTGGCGAAAGATGGCGAGAATGGACCGTCTACAGTTAACCACGCGGCAGTTTTCTCGGCAAGATCAACAAGCTGGGCCGACGAAAGTGAGAATCTTAACACTGAAGGTATGTTTGATTCTGTGTTTTGATTTGCTGTACTGGTTGTTTTGAAAATTAGCAGCTCAGAAAGTCGTGAAGTTTTCAATTGATTCGATTTACTACATACGCAACAATCCAACATGAACGGCTTGTCCCGTGCCTCGCGGGTAGATTCTTCCAGCCATTCTTTGAAAATACTGCAATAAGGGTTTAGGTTAACACTTTTTGATCAGCACATAATCTTTGCGAGTTTGATAAATCTCAGATCATTACAACACAAAATCAACATGCGTGCGTGGTTTTTGTCTGACGTCGTAACTTATATGTGAAACCCTCTTTGTGTAATAACATACTAAGATTCTTAAATAAACTATGTTTTTAAACAGGCCGTGTTTGAATGCATCTAAACTTTGGTTTCTCTACTGTTGTAATATTTAATCTAGCAAACGTCTGTGTCGCATGAATCGTATCATTTCCTTACGAGATAGAGCCACAGAGAACCCGTAAAAAACATCTCGAATTCCCCTTGAACGAATAATTTTGTCCAAATCGACGTAAACTAAAGCTTGAACGTCACTGGATAAAATGTATATAGACAATATGCAGGATTTAAGTGAAACTTTAAAAAGATCCGTTTAGGGTACTCCTATGAGAGGACGGTGATACATTGCTAAATAAAGATGACGTGTAACATACAACTGCAAGATGTGCCAATTGTATGGCAAGGTTCGTTCCAGCTGTTTCTCATGAACTTCTTTGATATCTCAGATTTCGACCTCCTATTGGAAAAAAATGTAGCTTGATTTGCTGCAAGTTACACAGTAAAATTGTCAGACACAAGCTAAAAATAACATTACTTATTAATTAAATTAAAA
>JAEMWC010000406.1:597500-612500 GCA_016490735.1 Pachyseris speciosa
ACTCTGTCAATGCTGGCATCCCTGTAGGGCGGACAACACTCTCAGGTGGCCACCTTTGCATGGTCCCTGCTAAATTGACTCATACTGAATTCTCTGTAATGAAACTCCCTCCAAGGCCAACAGTAAGAGCTGGTCCCATAAGTGTCTGCAGAGAGATTTCACTGTAGCAGTCTGAACAGAACAGAACGCAATCCTTTATTTAATTTTAGGCTCAGGGTAATCCTTTCAGATGCTTGAAGCAACCTGCTATCAACAGGAGCCCTGAGCACTGTTAACTAATGATACAAAGTAGATGCTTAATTAATTATAAATACAATTAAGAATTTGCAGTTTTGACACAAGTGACACAGCTAAAGAGGGGAACTTCATGTTAGAATTTCTGCCATCTCATTGATGAATGATAGACAGTTGGATGAAAATTTCCTTACTTTCATTGATTTGAATTGCTAATGGTCAGATTATCATCAGCTTAAAGTGCCAAAATTATCCCTACCTCTGCCACTGAAGGTTTTTTTGCTGTGTTCCCACTACCCTCTTGAAATTCCAAGTTGTTGTTGTTGTTTCTATTATTATTCTAAGCAATGGAGTTAGAGAAGTCTATACAAAATGCACAAGGCTATCAAGACAACAAAAGGAGTTGCGGTAAAGTACCAACATTCAAAGGATGCCATGTTGTGGTACTAAGACATTTTAGGTTGCGGGGGGTAAGGCTGCAATACGTTAAAGGGAGCGGGGGCAAAGTGATCAATTTCATTATTTTTTTCTTGTATATGATATGCAGCACCTCAAGAACAGAAGAATAAGAGTTGATGTTGCTGGACACCAACAGCAAGGTAAAGCCTTTACTAAAAGCAGAGCACAAATTATTTATTTCTCACATCAGATGTCTTCTTGGCACCTTCTGCTCCTCACTAATGATCTGTTGGACTCACTTGTTCCTGTATGGACATGAAGAGTGTTTGAGTCTTGTTAAGGAACAAACCATGCAGTCATCCTCCTCATCATTATTATCATCATCATCATCATCAGTTGCCACAGAAACAACACTTGATGGCGCAGCTCTGACGAGTCTCCTGTAGCTCTGTGGTAGTGCATCCAAACTAGTAATCGGACGTTCATAGGTTCTATTCCTGCTGGAAGTACTTGGAATTATGTTTTTTTGAGTATGCGTGTGACAGTTTAGAGTGAAACTCATCTTTCAAACAGATCACTTTTCCCCAGAATTGTCAAAACATGATACCGGACTCCCCTGTTTTGAAAATTCGTGTGACGTTTAGTGCAATACAGTATGGTCCCTTGGTGTTCCTCCCCCCACCAGCAGTTTTCAGTATGTAATGTTTATTGTATTGCATTCTGTCAGAGCGTGAACGCGGTGAAAGGGAGAATAGAAGCAGCGAACCGGATCGCACTGATGGTGATTGGCGAAGACCCGAGCCCTCGGACCAAAACGGCTATAACGACAGAGAGCGATCTTACGATGACGGACCTCAGGATCGCTGGGGATCACGAGGATACGACGGTGGGCCTCGTGATAGATCGGGCTACCGGGGATTTGATGATGGACCTCCTCGGGATCGATCTGGTTACCGAGGATATGACGATGGATATCCTCGGGAGAGATCGGGTTTCCGAGGGTATGACGATGGACCAACCAGGGATAGATCAAGTTACCGAGCACATGACGATGGATATCCTCAGGATAGACCAAGTTACCAACACTATGATGATGGACCACGTGATAGATCGGGCTACCGAGGATATGACGATGGACCTCCTCGTGATCGATCGGGTTTTGGTCGCGACCATGGGTACGAGGACGGTCCCAGAGGAGATGACCGGTATGGAGATCGAGATCGGGGAAAGGGATTTGGCAGTGGGTGGGATGACAGGTATGGCTGTAGTGTACACCATCCATGTTTCTTGCTTACTCCTAGAAAAGAGTGCATCATGACATATAACCACACAAGCCACACTTAGGAGTAACACTGGACTCGAGCAATCGTCGCTAACAATAGGAAACCGAAAACCTATAATGGCTGAGAAAATGCATTGAGCGGTGAAACCGAATCAATCAGGGTTTTTTTTACATTTATAGCTCAAGTGATACGGTAGTTTGAGGTACCCCAAGACAAATGGAAGCATGGATGCCTGTTTAAACAAATAATAACAGAAAGAGATGTCGTCTGTTTAATCCTTTAATTTGTTCTTGAAAAGTCTTGTCGCTAACAGTTTCTAACTGTTTTTTATTCAACACAGGCATGGTGACCGAGGTTATGATGATCGTGGCGGCTATGGCCGAGACCGAGCCGACAATCGTCGGTATGGAGATCGTTACGGCGGAGATCGTGATCGAGGAGGGGGCTTCGGCCGAGATCGTTACGATGATCGCCGAGATCGATACGATGACCGTCGGGATCGATATGGCAGCGACCGGGATCGCGGGGGTGGCTATGGCCGAGACCGATACGACGACCGTCGATATGGAGATCGCGATCGCTATGATGACAGGCGAGGTGGTGATCGCTATGGAGACAGAGATCGAAGACGTGACAACGATGAGCAAGATTGGAACTCCTGGCGTGACGGTGACCGTGCTCGGGATGCAAGGGGCGATTATGATAGAGAGGAACGAGAACCAGGTGAGTGGGGGCTCAGCTCAACAAAGGTAGAAACGATTTTAGTTAATAAGTAGATACCAGCGGGATAGGCTGGAGAACGAATCGTGGCCCGGGTTCGATTCCCAGACTCGGCGTCATATGTGGGTTGAGTTTGTTGTTGGTTCTGTATTCTGCTCCGAGAGGTTTTTCCCCAGGTACTCCGGTTTTCCACTCTCCTCTAGTACCAATACTTCTAAATTCCAGTTCGATCCAGAATGCTCGGACACTTAATACATGAGCCCCCGGCTGGGGAGATTGGGCAACCACTCCCCACGCTATAGAGCTTAAAGGGCACAAATTCAAATTCAATCTTCAGGGGTCTGTTTTTTTTTTCCCAAAATCCACACGAGTTTTCGGTCCTGAAATTATCCTTCATCCAGTTTGTTTCTTAAATCGAATTTCTGTTGGAAAGTGCAAGGATAATAGTTTTTGACTTGGTGAAACGCATCCCGGGGCGTCTTTTGTATAGAACTGAAACTAAATTCCATGCCGAGTATCTTGTTATTACCCGCAATGGTTTGTAACCTGTGTTGTGTTCTTCGTTTGCAGTGAGAGAGAGGCCCAGACTTCACCTGCAGCCCCGCACCAAACCAGTGGAAGAGAAAAGGGACGAGCCTGTGTCCGGCAGTGCAGTATTTGGCGGTGCTAAGCCAGTAGATACTGCGGCTAAAGAGCGAGAGATCGAAGAGAGGCTCGCTCGGCAAAAGCTCGAAGATGAAACCAAGTTAAAACAAGAGAAAGAAAGACAGAGAGAGCGTCGTGAACGCGACGAGTGGCCACGAGGCTCCAGCAGTAGGGTGCGACGGGACAGCAATCGATCAAATAATGAAGGAGACAGGGCACCAAGAGAACGACGGGATAGCTCCGATTATCATCGTGGCCGTCGTGAAAGCGCGAGGTCTAGCGACGAGGGTACTCCAGGCAAGGATAGTGAGCCGCGTGACAGCGCGCGGGGAGCTGGGAAAGATACCAAGGAGGCTCCTAAAGAGGCACCCAAGCCTAAAGAGGCGCCTCCACCAACAGTGAATGTATGGGCAAAAAGATTGGAGCAACAAAAGGCAGCTTCAACCCCAGAGAGTGAACCCAAGAGTCCCAAAGAGGAACACAGAGTGGAGATCAACGTTGACAGCGCCAGCATGACAGTGACGTCTACTCCCACCTCCCCTGACAGGAAGGGTTTTGGCAAACCAGCTGCTCCGAGGAAAGAGTTCAGTGGTCCCCACAAGGGGAGGGGGAGGGGCGGTGGTCCGAGTCAGGAGAGGGGAGGGAGGGGCATGCAGAAAGAAAAGAGAGAAAGAAAACCTGCTGAGCCAAGGAAGTACGAAGAAACACCGCAACCGGTTAGTCTTCCTTTGCAGATCTTTCTTTACTTTGTTTATTTCACAGCAAGGAAGTAAATTACAAATATATATACACTAAACTATACACTAAAACGAGTATGCTGTTGGAAACCCACGGAGCAGGAATAAACTTCCCTAAAACGTGTAGGCTACCATAAGAATCCGAAAAAGAAAGCCAAAATGTAGTCGAATAAATATCAACTGAGTCATGGCGATCGATCTGAAGGCAAAACAACTTTAACTCTTGTTTGAACTTAGAAACTGAGTCACCTTTTTTAACAAATAGAGGTAACTTATTTCATGAAAGTGCAACTGTAGGAAAAAAGAATACTTGAATGTGTCTGTCTGTTCTAGCATAGATACTTTTAAATATTGATAGCTGAGTTAATCTTTTGTTTCACGATTGAGTCACAAATATTAGTTCAGTATTTCTTAAATTACAAGATTCATGTTCGAGTTCATAAAATTGTAGATAACCAGACACATCAAGGTCATATTGACCGTGAAGACTTATGATGTGCCACAATGACATGCTATAATCGCGATTCATGGCTGACAGCGGGCGGGGTCTGCTTGTCGCTCTTTATTTTGCCTTTTTGGCTTTTCACATGATCTAAGTTTATACTTGACGTTCATATTCTCAAACCTGCTTTTGGAACACTACCCCGAAATTCTCGAAGAAGTGGGGGGGAAGTAGGGTTAAAAAGGTTGGAGAACCATTAACCATTGCACCCGATATATGTAGTCACGATTGAAATTAGTTAGGAAGTCATATTTTTAATTCACGAATAAACCAATCCTCTTTGTCGACAGGTCTTTCACACTGCAAGTAAATTTTCCGCACTTCTAGATGACGAGGACGTGGCAGAACAAGACACGGAGCAATGTGAAGGGGAAGAAGAAACGTGATGTCTTCTCCTCCTATGATTAGAATGCCATGCTCATGCCAAGGAGCAGAAACTGCTGACAAACATTTACCCACCCCAAGTTGGTTTGGGCGTGAGAGAGGAAGCGTGTCTCGCAGAAATTGACTTTTAATATATTTGGACTGCGTAGTCTCTCTGATAATAATATTTAAATTTCTATTGTACGAAGCGCGTTGTTCGAATTTTTTCGTCACGCAAGGTTTATTTCTGAGATGTGTGACAGTGGCTTCTTATGGCAGCTCAAAAATGAGACAGGCACACACGATTTTCACCGGGTAACTCACCTCAAGGTTACTCCGAAATGATTTAATTATTTTTTTTTTGTCGTACAAAATATTTTAAAGAGGTGACCGCTATCTAGTGGTCACTAGTGTGGAGATAAATCCTTGTCCGGCGTGGTTTGATCCACTAATTTGCAAAATAAGTTATCATGAAGTGTTCGTCTTGACCAGGAAGTCTCACTTCCTTATCTTGAACAGCTGAATGAAGTGAAAGTTTGTGTCCGTAGAAGATTATTCACGAATGTGTTTGACAGGAATGCTATAATTTTGTAACTAAAAAATGACTGCACTGCATAAAACAGAAGACCGCGCGTACTAACTTACGCAAAAATCACGACTCTTTACAAGCGTATGAGGTAATAAGGCAAAGGAACTACTTTTGGCGTGTTGACAGTCGCTCCCTCTTAGTTCCTTCCAGTGATGATCGGGGATAAGCGACATAAGAGCCAGCAAACCATGGAATTAAATGTGCCCTCTGTAATGATCTTGGTTGATTATTTGCCCTTTTAGCGTACAGCTGCTCTCCGGTAGTTGTGTTTCAAGACAACCTTACAAGTGGGGTGTGAATTGTACTCATCTTCACTCGCACTGATACACAAAACTCGACATATCCAGTATGGGATTTCGGCCTCCTGGAACTTCTGTTCTGCTGAAAATCGAAGTTCGCAAAATTCACAATTGATTTAAAAAAAGAAAAATGATCATGTTTTCACCACGAGGTTAGCCCTTAAGCCTAAGGTAACACTACTGTGGTTTTAATAAAGTTCTATCATTTGGAAACGATTTGGTTTTCGTGTCAGTTGTGAGTCTCGCTGATAGTCGACTTCAAGAGGAACTATGGTAGTCATGCACTAACAAAAGGCGCTCGATAAATACTTAATTCTTAATTTTGCAACGACGGAGAGAAATGTTACGAAAATAGTGACTGAAGCGACGTGTTTGTATATGCAAAACAAAAATGAAAGCTACCTGGTATTCGCTATTTTTGGCTTCGAATGACGACTTGTTTATTGATATTATGCCTCTGTGGGTATCCTTTGATCTGTGCGTGACATATCAAATTACCAGCCGATGATTTAAAGGCAACCACGTACCAAGCCGACGTCACTGCAGTCTCAATGTGAAGTTTTCCGCAAGGAAATATGGCTTCTCCAAATAGAAAAGGCGGCGAGGTAGGAGTCTTTAGAATACTGATAAAACCGTTTTGTCTGTATTGACCTCGCAGCAATTTTAAAATCTCGCGCGCCAGCTGCTCGGGGATGAATAGTACTTGCTAATCACCTCCAAGTTAACCAATCAGAGCGCGCGAACAGCACTATTCACTTGTGTGCTAAAAACTAACTTCATATATTTTCATCATTTAAAAGGCTTGAACTGAAACACCACTGAAGGTCTTCAATGTTATTTATATGTAACTATAGCCTAGTGATCGGAATTTCTTGGCTATCTGCCGTTTGAATCAAAAGTGCTTCCGCCAAAGTGAAATTATTAAAAGACCTGAGAGAACGGTACATTGCTCTGTCGTTTCTAATCCATTCTCTGATAGTTACAACATTTCAAATCAAAAAAAAAAATTGCCATCTCCCCGGCGGGGAATCGAACCCCGGTCTCCCGCGTGACAGGCGGGGATACTCACCACTATACTACCGAGGATTTCGACAGAGAATGCGAGCAAATTTAATGTATTTAAAGCAAATTGTATAGGCGTTTGATGTTTTACCGCTGGCCATTCTAGTCTCCAGACTCCTGTCAGGTGAGTAACCTCGAACAAGAAGTTAGCTGCAAATAGTTGAGTTCTGTAACCCAAAGTTTAAACCATAAAGAAAAACAAATATCTTGTCAAACTGTATACACTGTCCATTACCCTACTACTCGAAAGCTTGTCTTGATCAAAGCGATTAAGGGAAAGTACAACAAGAGTAAGCTTAAATTATGTCAACACTGGCAAGCCAAAATGGCGACGACTTCTTGGTCCCACTGTAAACTTGAATTAAACAGCGTGTTGTGCTTAATTTCAACCGTTAGATGGATTCATGTCACATTTGGTATGTATAAAGCTGATATTGTTTGACCAAATACTTAACAATGTCATAAACGTTTCCAAATCTTGACTATCGATTTACTTTACAGTGTGCTTGTGTTGACAAGGCAAATGTAGCCGTCTACCCGGCAGAAGTTGAGACGGGGTTAAACCAAGTTCCAAATATCGTAAGTTTATCATTCTTACGGAACATCCGATTGGGTAGAAACCAAGGAAACTTTCTGGAGTGATGTGGTGTCAGTATTATTTTAGCCTGTGCGGGTGCATGCTGGGTGCTCTTGATCTTGAGGCAGTGGGGGGAGGGGGAGGGGTGGGGGTTGACTGCCTATGCCTCATATCTCTTCTACTGAGATTTACAGATGTACTAATATAACCCAACAAAGGGACAGATTTTTGTACAGCCCCTTGCATTAGTTATAGATGCATCATGGTGCAAGTCACAAAATGTGCGTGGGCAAGTGTGGAAATCTTGTTACAAAACAGTGTTTTTGTATTTGACATGTGTTGGAACAGTTGATTTTCTATTGATTGAACAGTTGAACAGGTGATTTTATTGATTTGCTATTAGTTAAATACAGAATTACCTGACCCGCAGCTAGCAAAGCTAATCTAGGTGGGCCAGGAGATAAGGAAAGATGAAAGACGTCTAAAAGGAATATGTTGATAAGAAAATGAAGTTGAAATTAAAACGAGAACAACGTTGAGAAAAGAAAAAAAAAGAGAGAATAAAAAATCCGAATAAAGAGCTGATTAAAGCAACAAACGAAGACGAAGGGACGTGCTACCATCTTGTGGCATTATTGCGTTACCATCCACAGGCATTGAAACAGTAAGTTATAGATAAGAACCGTATTTGTTTACCTTGCAGTTGATTTCTTCTAGACCATAATACGAGTCATCAGACTGTAAAATTTCAAATAAGAATGTGCGAATTCTCTTTTTAAATTTATCTTTTGGCAAATTACGAATATTAGTTGCTATCGCATTCCACAATTTCGCACCAGTTCTCGTGAACGCATATTTTTGAATCTCTAGATTTGATTTGATCTAGATTTGATTTAGATTTTGGATCTCTAGATTTGTATAATATGGAGCCTGTATCTAGTAGTCACTACCCAGCCATACCCAGAGGGTGACCACTTAATACAGGTTTCACTATAGTTGCACATCAAGTGTTGAAAGAGCGTCATTTCAAAGGGTGATTCAGGCCCGATTCAAACATTGGAGTGACAGTTGATTCAAATAATGCACTTTTTAATAGATGCTGACTCATAATGTATGCATTAGGTTTTCCATCAATTTCTTTTGCATGGCATTTGAATCAACCATCGTGCCACTGTTGAACTTAATATTCTTTCAGTTTGATATAGCGCATTGACTCTAGTGCAATGTCAATTCAAACATTGAGCTACAGTCACACTAAACGTGGAACCTGATTGATTAATTGAGTTTGACATGATGATAGCACGATATTTGAACCGGGTCTTACTTAATGGTATTTATTCTTGACAAGATGTTTCACATTGTCACCAAACAACAATATTATTCTTTCCCACTGTGTCAGACCTAATGCACAAGGGAGATGGCTGTTAACTTGCTGAAATTTCTTATCTTTCATTTGCCCTGTATTACATTCTATAGGCACAGCAATCTCCACTCCAGCCAGAGATGTCCTCAGGGGTCTTAAACAGTCACCAGCCAAGGGTTATGTGCCTGCCAAATCCTGAAGAATACATGCTTGTACATTTTATTGGTGAGAAGAAGGAAATTGTTTTCAGATTTCTCACTGCAATAAACGAAAAGAAAAAAAAGAAAACCACTTAAAAGTTCTTTTGATGAATATAAGCCCCAGGCTTAAAATTTAATGAACTGCTATGTACAGTAGTATTGTTAACTGGTACAAGGCTGAATCAGTTAAGTCTGAGTCTGGGACAGAGGCCAGGAACACTTGCACTCCACCTAACCAGAGTGTCTTTATTTACTTAAGCTTGATGCCTCTCTGTGACCAATTTATAGTATAAAATATTGTGTTTTGTTTCAGGCCAAGGCTTTGGAGGGCTTTCCAAAGTGTTTGTAGCTCGTCACTGCACCTCAAAAACCTTAGTAGTGGTGAAACAGACAAATGTTGACGTGCAGAATGCTAAGCAGTTGGAAGAATTAAAGGTTTGTGCTGACTGGCTTGTCATCACTTTGTCTTATATCAATAATACATTTATTACTGGTGCATCTTTAAACATTGTTAGTAAGAGTATACAGGTCTGTAATTGTAGAATTTTTACGTGCACAAAAACATTTTTGTACAATTCTGCTGAAATTGATTTCTTAGCTTTATTAAAATTTTATTTATTAATTTGTTTACCTGCAGTATGAAGTGCAAGTGTTACGGTCTCTTTGCCATCCAAACATTCTGCCTTTTTACTGTTCATTTGTGAACAGACAGGAAGTATGGCATGTTCTTCCTCTCATGCAGTTTGGTATGTACTTGTCTAAAATGTATTGCTTCAATCTTTATTTATTTAAACCAGTATTTAAACAGGAAGTATGTAGTTCATCATAGGCTGGTTTAATTGGAGTCCTGTATTATTACATTAAATATTGATCAATAAAAATAAAGTTTACATACATACATGTACTATGCACTACAACAGAGCAGAAAAAAGAGATCATACCCTGTTTTTAGGACATTGGTGAGGGCACTTTTAAAGTGAGAGGGGTTTTGTAGCAACAAAGATTGTTAAGTTGGCATATTAAAATCACATCACTTTGAAAGTATAATGATCTTGTTTCTGTAGGATCCTGTGCTGATATGCTGAAATGTAGCTTCTCTGATGGCATGAGTGAAGTTCTTATTGCAGCCATTCTGTGGGAGGTTCTACAAGGTTTGGAGTACCTTCACAAGATGGGGATAATCCACAGGTATATCTGGTTAGAGCAAAGTATCAAATAAGACTTGTACAAGTTTACATGAGGTTTTCAGTTGTTTATTTTTTCTTTGTGATGCAAAAGCCTAAGGTTTGTGCTTCAAGTGCATTTCACACTGGGAGGTTTCATCCTAAAAATACAATATTTGTCATCTAATATCAACCATGCTGTTGATCAGTTCCATGTTGGGTATGTCTTCACTTTTGAGTATTTAAATATCTCTTCAATCTATAAAGTATTTCATTACTTGGCAGAAATTCTCAATTCGATCAGTTAGAACTGGCTGGTCAATCTGATAATTTCTCAAACAGACTGCACTCATTTCAACAATTCATTGGATCGCTTCAGAATGGCTCATTCCATTTTCAGAACGTGCCATTTTGAAGAATATTATTTTAGATTGAACCAGCTCTTCGACTGACTTGTCTCTTGGCCGGTTCTGACAAATACTGGTAGAAAATACCTAACATTGGTTATTCACACAGGGCATTAAAAGGAAGCCATATTCTGATTGGTGTTGATGGCACAGTGTGCTTGTCAGGATTAAGAAAGTCAATCTTTCTGCCACTGCAAGGCAACAGTGATAAGCCACAGGTGGCTCACCACTTTCCATCCCATGCAGTAGCTGTGCTGCCATGGATGGCACCAGAGATTTTACAACAGGTTAGTACCAAAACACAAATCACATATTTTGATCAAAGCATGATTAAACTAACCCCGGTTTAATGTGAAATTTGATTCCAGTTAATTACTTTTCAATAAAGATGTTTCCAAAAAGATTTTCACTGTTATGTAATTTGACTTGAACTTTCTCTGCCTTGAGATTTGCTTTAAAAAATCTACACTGTACTCAACATCGATTAGTGTTAATCCAACAAACCTGCCCAGTTCTTGAAGAAAAATTCACTGGCCAAACACTCAGACCTGTCAAACTACTGTATTTCCTCAAATAATAGCCGGGAGTGATTTTTTTTTTTTTTCACACCAAAAGGGGGTGACTAGTAATTAACCAAATATTTTGTTTTATTAACTCATTAAATAAAAAATAATCACATCAAATAACTGAACACAGGCTTTTTTAAAAGTGTTCCAAATTTGGTTTCTTGATTAATTTTCAATGTCAATTTTCAATGAAAGGTTGTTTGTTACCCAAGGTGTCAATTTTTAACTTGACAGGGAGGGGATAAAAGAAAGAGAAGATGGTGAGGGGGTTGGGGGGGGGGGGGGGCGATTATTTTAAATATTTCTGTTAAAGGGGTGTCATTATTCGAGGGAGGTGATTAATTGAGGGACAGCTATTATTCGAAGAAATACTGTAAGCTTTTTGTGAGCACCAAGCCCTGTTTCTTCAAATCCAACTCTGTAAATTGTTTGAAACCAAGAGAAATACCTTGACTTGGATGAAAGTATAATCAGCCAGGTCAGTGTAGTTCTGAGAGGGATCATTGTCTGTGATGTAAATGGGCACTGTCACGTAACTTGGTTCTGAACCCAAGCATGTGTTTGCAAAGTGGAACGCTTAAAAAATTTTGCAGTTTTCTACGAAGTACTTAATTTGTGTGTTGAAACTATTTGTGGTTGTCTATGATGTCTGGCCATGGATAGTGAGGAGAAATGCATTGCAACTTGAAAAAAGTTAGGTTGACTGTTTTCAAGTTTAGTCATTGTGACCAGGAAAAGTTGCCATAAAATAATACTATTTCCTTTTCTGTTCAAGAAATAATTAGAAATCTACTTCTTTGTGTCACACAGGCTGATTACAAAATAGAAAAAGTACTTCCTCACGATTTGAACAACTTATGACAAGAATTGCCTGCAGGGGGAGCAGGGTTGGAGCAGTGGTGAGAGTGCTCTCCTTCCACCAATGTGTCCCGGATTTGATTCCCGGACTCGGTGTCATAAGTGGGCTGAGTTTGTTGGTTCTCTACTCTGCTCCGAGAGGTTTTTCTCCGGGTACTCCGGTTTTCCCCTCTCCCCAAAAACCAACATTTGATTTGATTTATTTAGAGTTGATTTGATTTAGTTTCCCCAATTAGTAAAGAGCATCTGTGTTCAGCTCGATAGAATTGAGACTTAAACAAAGTGATTATTATTATTATTATTATTATTATTATTACTATTATTATTATTATTATTATTATTATTATTATTATTATTATTATTATTATTATTGCCTTGATAGTGCCCCTTTAGCTTTTCACCAACAGTCCTCTCATGAGTACACTTGCCTGGATGATTGCCTTTTGAAAAGTTTTGACAATTCAGACTGAGAATTATAATAGTTAACTGTGGGAAATATCTCTTCATCCTGGCACAGGATCTTCAGGGATATGATTTCAAATCTGATATCTACAGTTTTGGTATCACAGCAATACAACTGGCGCGGGGAAGTGTGCCATACATTGGAATGACACCAACAAAAGTAAGTGTCAGCATAATATTGGTAACAATCATGCTTGATAAGTCACTTGATTCCTTGATAGTGATTTGCTGATCGGTTCACTTTCCTCGTAAATCGTTGCCACATGATGTGCTGTACAAACATTTGCCTGAATCTTTGTCATTGTCTTGGATAGGTATTACTGGAGAAACTGAAAGGTAGCACTCCCAAGCTTTGCGACACCTTAGTTATGAATGATGTGGACACAACAGATTCAGGATTGAGTAGTATGGTGACTTCTGTTGGGGAGGGGAGAGATGGCAGCCAGCCTACCCTGCAGGGGAATTTCTCCACTCCTTTTCACCAGGTATGTAACTGAATTTGTTTCTAGAGTTCATCTTGTTCCTTCCACATCACTTCACTGCTCAATCTCGTACCCATCAGCTGAAAACCTGTCCTGATACCCATCTACTTTGTATGTCTGAACTCAGTCCTTTTCACATTTTTTCTTTCCGTTTTTATGTCCTTTCCTTTCAATCATTCACAAGCAGAGATTTCTAAACAATATAAATTACTGGGTGTGGCTGAAGATATGCTCTAGAGCTTACTAGTCTCCTACACAGCCATTCTTTGTCCGTTATGCAACTCTCTGGCGGGTTGCTTGATGAGACAAAGGCCTGCATAGGAGACTAGCTAGTTACTGCTCCGATAGTGAAGTGAGACGTTAAAGTATTGTAAGTGAATAAAACTTACTGTCACCTGAATACTTGTAGGTTGTGGATGCATGTTTGCAAAGGGATCCTTCCTTGAGGTGAGCTAACTGTCTGTTTCATGTTTATATTATTGCTCAAGTTCAATGTTGAGTGATAACAGTTGAATGTTGTGTGCTCAAGTTCAATGTTGAGTGATAACAGTTGCAAGTTGACTGCTTGAGTTGAATAATTGAAGTTCAATGTTGGTGGTCAAGTTGGAAGTTGAATGTTAAGAGTTGAATGTTGAGTGCTCAAGTCAATTTTTGGCGGGGATTGAACACCATTGTGTTGCTGTTTATTTGTTTTGCATCGTTCAAGATTTTGGGTACAATTTCTTTATCCTTTTATGGATGATGCTGTTTATTTCATTTACACAGTATACTTTTCCCATTTCAGATGGCATTACAGCAAATAACAGAACTTGATAAAAGGCATCATACCATGAAACATTTATTCACCAAATTGAAGAAATGTGATTTCAATATGAAGCACAGAACTGTAATAGTCATTATCGACATCTTATATCTGAAATGCAAACTAATTTTGTAACCTGTGATGTCTTAAGATTTTGTATCCTAATTTTCAGACCAACCGCCAACAACTTGATTTCGCATCTGTTTTTCAAACAGGTAAAACAATACTCAATTTGTACTTACAGTTACAAAAGTTAGCTAATAATTTTAGTCAATTATTATTCGTATTCTTATCACTTTTGGTGGATTATGCGTGTCAACATCACGCCACGCTGACTGTCAATATTTAGTATAAATCTACTGGCGTTCTATCACGAATGTCGTTCTCTGATTGGCTAAGCTACTCGCTATCAATTTAACAAATAGATTCCATGTTGCCGTGCGTCTGTTCAGTAATAGATCACAGATGACGTCAAAATGTGGTAAAAACAAAGAAGTGGCACACGAGCCGCAGGCGAGTGTGTCACTGATGTTTTTACCACATTTTGACGTCTTCTGTGATCTATTACTGAACAGACGCACGGCAACATGGAATCTATTTGTTTTATATAATAAAGAAAAAAAATGCAAGCGAAAACCTTGTTTATTTTCACATTTCTGGAGAAAAGTGGTCGTGATGACGTAATCTGTGCATCTGCCCTCTAATAGATCATAGCTAAGAACCAATCAACGCGCGAACTAATCACCTTATTATATAATCTGTGATGGATAATGAGTAGCGGTTGTCGACAAAATGGCGGCCGCTTCTTCGCGTTTTTGAAGTGTCTGCAAGGAGGATTTAGATGATTTACTTGTTTAGTTTTGAACGACTAGTAGATTTATGCTAAAACAATTAGATTATGAGCTCGAGATTTCTATGCGTGATAGCTGATTCGGGCTGCGCCCTCATCAGCTATCACGCGATAGAAATCTCGAGCTCATAATCTAATTGTTAAATATATATAGACCATTTGAGTTTTGTAACGCTTTTTCGCGGAATAGAGCCTTGCTGTGCTCAGTTAGACAACCTGCTGAAAAAGAAAATCTCCACCAGTGTCAAAATATTCTCATGAACGTCGCTTGACATTTTTTTTTGTGCGTTCAGCTTTGCTGAATTGTGTTTGATTTGCTCAGGAGAAAGCAGAATGTAGAGTGATGTTAAGTTTTGACTCGGTTTCGCTTCGTTCATTAATTTGCCTTCTGTTCTGATTTCATCCTTGGTTTTTGGTTTAAGGTCAAGCGGAAAACC
>JAEMWC010000406.1:620000-627500 GCA_016490735.1 Pachyseris speciosa
TTTGTTGAACAACACGGGAGCTGGCAATAGCCATGCAGTAAGAAATTACTGTAATTACACTGGAGCTTTCTTTTTAGCCAAATTTTGGGTTCAAGTGAGGCGAAATTTAAATGAAACTCGTGGATCAAACAGAAATTTTCCGGAACAAAAGCTCGACCTTTGGAGGTACTCGATTTTCCCGTTTCACCGCATGTGATTCCACCCATGAGACTACATATGAGGTTCCTTGCATGCATGCCCAGATTAATAAAGCCTTTACTTTTGACAACGGAAAGTTTCCGGAATTTGGGCTAAACGGATGATACCCCAGGTATCTAAGAAAGACGAGAGGTTTAAGGAATTTGGAGTCTAAGGGATATGCAACGACCGGCGGAAATCACAAGACCGCGAAAAATCGAAAATGCCAGTACACTTGAAACTGAAATGCAAATAAAGGAGATTAACACAACTTACTGCTTATGTCTGAAACGGAGTTATTTTTTCAATGTTTTCCCAGAATTTTTGGAAAACTGGAGTGTGTTTTTAATAATTTAGATACGTGCCTAATGCCTTGTTCTCAGAGAATTACACTAGAATGGATCAATCGCACTTGGCAGACCGCAAAGTGCCGGAAATACTGGACCTTAAAAATGTTTTTAGAGGAATCTATGTAAGCTGAAAACTCTAAATATGGAGCTTTTAGATACGAAGTTCGCTGAGGCTCTTCAATCGTGGATTCCCACAATCTTGTTAAACTGGGCTGAGCCTAGATTTGTCAAACAGATCCTCACTAAGAGTGGACAAAACATAGCGGAGGAACGTCACCTTTCCATCCCTCATTAAAATATCTTGATTTATACTTACGGCTTGCGTCTTGTGGTTTGTTATCTTTGGTAAGTCTAGTATTCATGTCTAACGTTTTATTAGAGAAAGAACTGAACTAAGTGATTAAAATCAGTCAAGAGAAACTTGATTAACACACCTGCTTCGTGTGAAAAATTACGCGCCTTTCATGGTTACGTTGCGCGTGCAGGCAAAAATGAAACTGCTTGAGTTCCTCTGTGATTGGGGTCAAAAATTCAGTACCGACGTTTGCATTCCTTTCGGCTTCAACATTACCCGTTTCCCAATAGCATAAACCACAACTAAAACACAGAGTACAGTCTTCAAAACTTCGTTTACCTTCATCTTTTATTCGTTTGAAAATCCTTCGTGTTTAAAGAGAAACAAATAACTTAAATAGTACAAAATAAATAACCTGGAACGAACAGCTTGTTTCAGACTGTTACTGCATTCAAGAAATGATCATCCTCAGCGCATTCCGGTTGGTGGATGGCGGTGAAAAATGGACATTGTTTTTCATAGCACTTTCGAATTCTCAAGATAAACTCACGAAGCAACGTATTTTGCCGGACCAAACCCAGTCCGTTAAAAGCATAGAAAACTGTCCTATGTCTCGAAACTATCGATTGAGAAAGAGAGTACCCAGCTGGGACTAAAGTTGAAACAACCTAAGTTTGGTTCGGTCCTGCCGTGAAAAAGAAAAATTGTTGAAAAGAGAAAGAAAACAAATGAAGGTGCTTTCAAACTTCACCTAAGCAAAAACAAATTAACGCGACTTCAAATGACATTTTCCAAAATATCTGTCTTTATCTACACTGAAAATATGACTATCTTTTACCAGAAATATCCTCTTACGTTTGGCGAATTTAGACCATAACTGCATCTAAAATTTATAATTTAAGCAAAAATAAATAATAAATAATTTGCAATCCGATTTCTTCATTGAAAACTGGTTTTCAAGGTGTTAAATTCGACCTCCTTAAGTATGGGAAGCGAAGGAGTGGAACAGCATTTAAGGCACCTCAAGTAACCAACCCGTAGACATAGTCGAGAACTTGACTGACAAAGTGAATTCACTTTTCACTCCTATGTGAAATACCATGGAGATGTATGCATAAGTGTAGCGGACTCGGCTGTCCAAAAAGCTAATTATTTCTATTCCACGATGAAAAGGCATGCACCAGCGTTTTCACCTGGTTAATTGAAAATGTTTTTAAAACTAATTTATCTGAGGTTTAGCCAAGAAAGTTTAGCTCAGAGCTAAGAGGCAAAGCCTTTTGCCAAAATATCGATTGCAAAAAAAAAAAAATGAAATTGGAATCAAAGCTTTACACCAATCTTGGTAACTTTAGCTTAATCGTGCTTTAAACAACTGAGCCCAGTTCACTTCCATGCACGTCACGGTGCTCTTTGAAACGCGAATTTGGACTGACATCTCAAGTTGTTTTACGTGGTACAGCGAAGAAATGTAACTAAATGTACTGTAAACGTGCAATATAGACTTTTATTTCTTCTGCTCATAAAACCTGTTGTTTTGTGGAGTTATTGTTGATGTCTTCCGCGTTGTGGTTGCTTCAATCCCTAATGCCCATGACCATCTGTGTATTTCCCACATTACAGAAGCTCAGTTTAATTTAAACAAGCTCGCACATTCGATGCACTCGTTTATACTCATTATGGTGTTTTTTCAAGAACAAAGCCACTGCCCACTCTTGAAAATTTCCTCCACCTAACGTGAAAAGTCGTGTTGCCATTGAGAGAATGTTCATTTCCACGATGGCGACAGCTCCGTTATCATAAAGAATACCTTGGGATCAAATGTTGCCGGGTTTTAGAAGCTTGTTTAATAACAACGAGAACGATCCTCGATCGTTCGCTGCTGCAATACTCCTGAGTGTATCCGAGCCGTAATCCGTCAAATCTGAGGCAAGGAAAACCTCATCGATGTTAATCGCATCTCGCGACTCCTGTACACGAGCTGCGACTTTTTCGAAAACCGTCTTGTTAAATTAGCGCCTTTTCGTTCCACGTGCCTCTCCGAACGGACGTGAAACCTATGAATTCTCCCTGAAACGTGTTTTTGACAAAGTTCCTGGCGATTTGCACGAGATTTGCGTTAAATTCGAGATCGGACGGCCGCAAAGGATGAGCAATGGTGTGGTCCAAATGGAAGTGAGCTCTCTCATCGCCAGTTCCTCGCCACTGGACAATCCCAACACACTTGGCCCCTAGGAGCACTTTATCCTCGAGTTCACTCGCAGATCGGATGACTTCAGGATCCACGCAGACATAACGGCTTACTTTGAAGCCAATCTGTTTGTTCAGTCGGGATCGTTTAATCCCGGGACAGTCTATCCAGCCATCGTGTTTCTTAGCTTGTTTGTAAAGCGCTGTCACCTCCCCATCAGTCACTCGGTACCACGACGCCGTGTCCCTCTTGAAATTCTCGTCATCGAACAAAAAATGTAACACGATATTGAATCTCCTATCGCAGTGGGATTCGAGGTCACGAAAACTTCTGGAAGAGCTGTAACCATGAGATTTTAACTTGAAATTAAAGTCTTCCACGTCAAAGTACGCGTCCATTGGAGCGAAGTTCCTTTTTCCGGGTTTTTCTTGCTTGCGATAAAAGTGACTCACGCCTCCAGGTAACCCAGACATGCGAGAGTTGTTCACAAACGGAAGGACAAAAGCCCGATTATTATACTTTGCTAGCGATGCCAGTTCCAAAAGGCTACTAGTCGCTCTGCCTAATTGCTCGTAATAACGAAAAACAAATAAATATTTTTGCTGCGTTCCCTGTGAGTTATAATTTGAGAGGTTGCTTTCCGCTGCGTCAACAATTTGGTTGTCTTTAATCAAGTCCTGTGACTTTTGAGCCTCATTATTCAAGGCATTTTCACCGGTTTCTGCTTCTCTATGTTCATGAAAATCGTCCCCGGCTTCCCTACCAATGCTTGCTCGTGTTATATAGAGCAGATTTATCCCAGGATGGTTACCTTTCTCTCTCATCTCTGTAAAACTACCAGGAACTTTGACGCGGACTCCATTAGCACCGCCGTGTATGTGAAACGAGATGAAACTGCAAACGACGTAGATAATGATGAAAAAAGGCTCAAAGATAAACATTTGTCCTCGGTCGAGCCATTAAAAATCTAAACATTAGATACCTCTTCGACATAGCCATGAATATTGAATATTCGTCCGAGAAGAACCGCGAAATACAGCATTTGCTCGAGGTGCGCTAAGCAGGGCAGAGAACACGAAAGCCGGCTGAACAGCGTTACAGCACGCTATGCTAATACATGTTGACCAAATAAAACATCCGTCACACTGCTTCGTTTTACTGCGAACAGCAACTTGTACATACTGCGAAGCCACATGCCTATTCCACCGGGTGCAAAACCGAGTTTCACCGTCGCTCCATCGAAAAATGCCCAACCTCCTTCGAAATCACACTACAGCTTCGAGACCATGCATGCTTTTAAATTGCGCTCGAATATCTAATATTGTACTTCTTTCAGGTTCTCGTCGTAGCGTGTCCAAAACGCAAATATCACACTAAATGGTCTCATTTAGTTGGCACATCGTCATACGACCAGTGGATCGATGTATTGTCCAATTTCAGTGATTTCTGCGGGCGATTTTTGGGTATTCCAGCTGTCAATCTTGATGGCTGCCGTGTCCAAGTTCCGCTCAATTGCCTCTTGTTCACGTGTTAAAACAGTCCTTTCGAAATCTTTCGATTTTCCAGCTTTCCTTTTCTTTTCCAGCTTAAGAAACTATTACTTTGCGGTGACGAGTTTCTTTAAATATTTTCTGGAGAAATCTTAAATATATATCTTACATCAAGATTCCTTGCGGAGATAAGATTTGTTGTTTGTTATGTAAACAAGACATTGTAACCAGCTGTATTCAAAATAGCTTATTTTACATAATAATTCACTGCGGGCAAAGCTTTCGTAGTCACAACGCGGATAAATCGCAATTTAAGAAGAAGTAATTAGAATATTCATCCAATGAAACAACAAGAGCTATAAAAGACTCCAGGTTTGAATAGCCTAAAATACCGCATGTTAGGCAGACCAAGGAAGGCTCTAGACCACAAGTGGCCTGTCATCACAAAATTATTAAAAATGCTTCGTTGACAGCTTAAAACGTCGTGTAAAGTGGGTGAGAAAAAATATAACCGCGATAAGCAAATTTATAGCAAATGGCTTTTATTTGAAACTACCAAAGTTGACGAAAATTTCGCTAAAAGCAGATTTACAAAAAAACTCGAGTGATCGACAAATTAGTGTGAGCTTTCCACAGACATCGCTTCATGAATTTCATTATAGAAAGATGTCCTGCGGCTCTTGGAATATTTCTTGCAGAGATATCCAAACAACATTTTAGAAACAGGAGGATATATTTTTTCTCGTCAAAAGATCTTTATCAATATTAATGTCTAAAAACACCTAAAAGCGATAACATTTAAGCCTTGACTCTTCGTTTCGATCCTCAATAATTATTCGTGTGGTTTGCGATTAGATTTTTTAAATAACCACCCATCACAGATTGACTGGTTGATTTCGCTTTACGAAGCTAGTTTTTAATTCCGGTCAATAAATGATTACCTTTGTTTGATGCTAATTTTGAGAACTGAACAAAGGGCGGACAGTTAAATTTTCCCACAACAACAAAATGACAAAGCTTCTGCGATAAAAAGTGAAACTAAATTGAGATTTTCATAAAATGACCAGATTAAATTTTCCATTGCTTGATCAAGCCGTGAAATACTCGTAAAAAACAAGGCTTTGTGTATTGTAAAGTTACACGAAAGGGGAAGAAAATTGTGAAGGTTATGATGTTCACTAAACAACGACGAGCTTGACTAATTCACGCTCAGCTCAAGAAAATAGAAAGGAATACTCCACGAAGACTTAAAGTGCCTATAACCCCAAAATCTTTTTTCGCTCAGTTAAATCTTTGTATGGAACTGAGAACAATGTTGTAAAAAGTTTTTAATTCGGTTAAAACCCATTTTTTTTTATGAATTTTTAAAGTGAGCACCATTTAATCTTTAGTAGCTTCTCGCACAGTCGGTTTTAGGGGAGTCTTGTTTCACCTCCTCCCCAAATACGACTCCTCCCAAAAAATACAAAATATACGACTGCGTGGGAAGCTAAACTTCAGGCATCGTTCTTTATTTACATGTTGACAGGAAATAATCTGTAAAGGAAATTAGCATGTGAAATAGACGCTATCGACACACGGATATAGCTTGCAAGTAATTACCATATGTCAAATCAAATAGTTTTTTTTTTAAATTATCCCGCCTAAGGGCGTCTTCGCTTTTATTCTCTGCCGCTCGTGAAATGCTCTAGGATGCTGTAAAAAACATGTCTTCGTAACGGGATTTCCTAGCTTGAGCGAACGCAACGAATTTCAAGTTTAGTTATTTTACTATTGCGTTTGTCTGGCGTCCAAACAGTGAAAAAAAAGAGGGCAATTAAGATCGTCAGTGAACCACAATCAAGGCTTGTCGAGGATGAAGCCTTAATGACCTATCAAAAAAGCAATAATGTATCACTAAACACGATCATAAATCACACTGCTGTATTTATACAAACAGGTTGCATTGCAAAAAGGTTCTGCAAATTCGTAATAACGATGCAGAAATCTTCAAAAATTCGGAGGGAAAATGACATTTCACGGATCTCTCTTTAAACGACCACATAACTCAATCACACTGTGTTTCTTGTCGCCTTATCCAAGTTCATAAGGACGAAACTCATACCTCTATTTATCTATTGTTTTACTGCCAAATTGTTATTGAGCCAACTAATCGTTTAAGACATTTGCGTCAGACTGTAGCCTCTGATTTATGAGGTTTTAACCACTCATCTAAACATGGTCAATAAACAGTAACCTCACAATGAATATTTGCGGCTTCAACTGAACAGCATGACTAATCATAATCCGGTTTCCTCATAAGGCTTTTGAATGTAGTGGACTGCAGTAAGTAGAGATATGAAGAATTCGCGGACTGTCACAGAACAATTTAGAAACAGAATAAAATCGCAGAAATCTAATGCCAACAGTGATCAAGCCTTCTTTCATCTTCTACCCCAATTTTTTTTGTCGTTTGTTTTGGCGTTTTTCCGGAAAATGAAAGATGCACCCTCTGGCGGGGGGGGAGGGGGGGGGACTCTCAGAAAAGTGCAAAAGAAAGGTCAATGAAAGAATGAATTGCAGCGGGGACTAAATACCCCTGTATAGCTTAGAAAGGGTATTTTTTACACTAACAGGACATATATCGACTTTCATCTTCAAGAGAAAATTTTTAATTAACAAGTTATGAGGTGAACAACATTAATGACAATATACAGGATAATAAAATCATCATTTCAGCTCTTCTGTCCTTCTTATCCTACAAGTAATCAAACAATGTTATACTATGTAGGTGTGTCATTTACCATAGCATTACTCACAAAAAAATCTGTCTCTGAAAGGTTGCAAAGGCAATCGTACGCTTCATTACTTCATGGCTGTTTTTCGATACTTCGTGGGTGGTAATAAGATGAGGGAGGAACGCAGTATCTAAACTAATGAAAAGAATCCAAATGGTTACTCGAGTTCTGAGGTCCAGATCAAACGCCTTACTCCCGGGGGTGGGAGGGGGGGGGGCTACTT
>JAEMWC010000406.1:630000-665000 GCA_016490735.1 Pachyseris speciosa
GAACAAGAAATGGTGATTTATCAAGTTATAATGTTTTCACAGACAATATACTCACGAGTTCGCAAGACGCAGAGGCAGAGTTTGCGATGAGTGCTCCAACTCTGTCATGTTCCCAAATGTTATGATGCTTGCAGTGAGCTGGCATCTCTGATCTTCTCATAAGCGTAGGCGACATTGAGAACAGTTGCTTCGTCAAATTTCCTTCCCACGATCATCATACCAACTGGTAAGCCCTCACTGAACCCTGCATTGATGGACAGGGCTGGGTGTCCTGTGACGTTGAATGGAGCAGTGTTTTGGCAGAAATCGAATGCCATTCCTGAACAAGAGACAATCACAAGACAGTGAATCGGATAAAGGTCTGAAAAGGAGAATCACGAAACGCGTGAATATCCTAGTGAAACAATGCACCCAAACATCGTGGAATTTTTCGAACAATTCTCAATCACAAAGTGACTTCACACTAGCCTTGAGTTTGAGTTCATCCACCAGATCAGGAGCATTAAAAAAACACGAAACAAAACAAAAAGAAGAGTTCCGTTGTAGTAAGTCGCTCTTTTATATTAGTGATCAAAGCGCTTTAATATTCGGGCCTCGCATTTTGCGCGCACGCGCCAATCTACTCTCTAGGTCCCCTTTTCCTCTCTTTCAGCTTCTCCTCAGCGCCTTCATGCATCACATGTATCTGAAGGCCAAGTAAATGGGACAAAAATTTTCCTTCAATTTGCCGGGTAAAATTGTTGCTTTGAAATTTGCGATTGTTTATTGCACGCATCTGATTACCACTTCTGTGCGCAACAGATTTTCATTTTGTTAAAAGTAAAAACCATGTCACTATCTGCAACGTGAAAATTTGTTGCACGTGGAGGTGGTAATATGCGCAACAAATAATCGCACTTGCAAAGCTACAACATTACGTCATAAGTTCAAAGACAACTGTTGTCCTTACTATACCTGGTCTTTAGGTAAACGTGTGCCCTAAAAATCCTCCGGTATTTTTAATCTCGCGTGCCTTTTTAGGTAGATGGTTCTTTCGTTTCGAGGTTTCGAGAACGATAAGCATATTTCAATGCATCAAACGTCAATGGAATCAGTAACACACCTTTCTTTCACCTTCACGCTAGCGCTACTTCCTTAACTTTTGAGATTTCATAGTTTTCCTGACGCGTTAACCTTACATTCCTGTCGTAAAGAAAGCATTTAAATTATGACTTTACCAAAGTGCAATCCCTCCTTTCGTGGTACTTTGGGCGTCTTTTTAATGATTGTCGGTAGAACCAGAACATCATATGATTCCAAAACTTTGTCATACTCTTCACACAATTTGCGCGCTAAATTGATCGCCTTGCCATGGAACATCCCATAATATTCTTTTTGTACAATACTACCAAGTATCATGGTCAATTTGCCAGCAGCTCCCAGATCCCTTGCGCGAGTTTTAAAACCACGCCTAATGGCTTCTTGAAGACTGGTGTCTACAAAGCCCTTGGCATCTGAACTGAATCCTGGAAGACAAGATTACTCTGGTTAAATACTTAATACAGTAGACAACTACTCTCACGGACATCCAGCAGGGACCGCGCAGAGGGAGGGGCTGGGGGGGGGCTAACCCCCCCCCCCCCACTTTTTTGTAAAAATAAAAATAAATTAAACCAAAAATACTTCAACAAAAATAACGGAGCCAAAAATAGCAAAAAATCGTTTATTCGAAAGTAACCAGAGTTACTGGCAAAGACAAACGCGCAGATAAATAGACAGAATTAAGTATTAGTCGTTACAATTATGAAAAACGAGCTTCAGATCATTTTATGATGTAGTTTTACTGAAAAGTAAAAGCTATCCCTCCATGACAGGACCGATGTTACCAAGGAGAACTCGCGCACGGAGAAGAATTGAAATTGACACTGGAGAGCCAACATAATCTGTGACCACACAAGACCATTACAGGCGAATATACTTTGAAGCTTTTGACTTGATGATGAACGCTGTTGACCAGCGTTTTGACCAGCCAAGCTTTGATACGTATGCAACTATGGAGTCTCTGTTAATTAAGACCCTCAATTCGCAGGACAAATCCGAAGAGCTAAAGTTTGTGGAAAAACTGTACAATGATGATGTTAATATTTCAATGTTAACTGACCAGATGGAAATTTTACAAGTGCTGCTGAAGGATGGTGATTATTCGTGTTTTGACGACATCATAGCAAAAATTAAAGAGCTACCCAACCAAGAACGGGAAATGATAAAAGAAGTTATCAGGTTATGTAAGCTGATTCTCGTAAATCCGGCAACCAGTGCAGCCGGTGAAAGATCCTTTTCGACTGCCCGGAGGCTCAAAACATGGCTCCATTCAAGGATGAACCAGGAACGATTTAGTAAAAATCGCTCGTGTAGCCGCGTCACCAGCGCGCAGTGAAAATCACCCGTGTAGCAACCCTCGCACAGGTGATGCGACAGCTCAAAAAATCGCAGAAAAGGAATCGCGAAAAATTAAACTCATTCAATTTCTCGCGATTTTTTTCTTGCGACTTTTTACCTGTTGCGTTGCCAGTTCAATGGTGGCTACACTTGGCTGGTGACGCGACAAAATTGAAAAATCGCATCACCGGCGCGAGCGAAAAATCTTATTTTGCTCGCGCTGGTGATGCGATTTTTTCAAATTTTGTCGCGTCGCCAGCGCGAGATGGAAATCGCAAGTGTAGCCGCCATCGTGCAGGTGATGCGACAGCTGAAAAAATCGCAAGAAAGAAGTCGCCAGAGTTGAAACTTTTGCGACAAAATCGCACAGATTGTTGGCCGCGTAGCGCGCGCCCTTCAATTTGTCACTCGTGTAGCCACCCTGGCGCGCTGGCGACGCGACAAATTTTGAAAAAAATCGCATCACCGGCGCCAGCAAAAAAATCGCTCGTGTAGCCGCGACTTTAAACATACACAAAGAAAGAACTGACGGGCTTTCCACCATACACCTTATTCCAAAATGGCGGTCAATTTATTATTCTTTTGTTTGCATGTTAATTAGCCCACTTTGCCTCGTCAACATGTATAAAATACAAAAGAATTTTGAAGTGAAAATGAGGCAAAGAGGGCTTATTAACATAAAAACAAAAGAATAATAAATTGCTCGCCATTTACCTACCGTAACACAAACAGAAAGCGTAACTTTGGCACTTTTCAAGTTAGTATATGATGTACAGTAACTTTAATATCATTCACTTAATTATTTTCAGTTATTGTTTTGTTAAATTTCAGAGCCGTGGAAATATTTTTAATGCATAATTAAACAACTATTGAACTCGGCTTTTGTATAATATGTAGATAATTATGCAGATCTCGGAGTGCGTTATCCTCCTCAAGCTTTCAGCTTCGGCGGATAACACCCTCCTCGATCTGCATAATTCTTCATATCATATTCAGCCTCGTCCAATAATTGCTAATTATACAGCGTTGAGTTCAAGGCAGCTCAAGCAAAATCGTTGGATTTCTGGCTTAATTATAGTAATTAAAGGTTGATATCAGTAGTATAACAGTCTATGGTATTTCAATTTAGTGATGGTGAATTTTGAGACCCGATAGCAACATCACTGAAGATGTGGAAAAAAAAATTAAGTTTTATCGTTATAAAAGCATTCTCCGTCACTTTAGAGAAATTAAATAAAAATTCCCAAGCATCTTCCCCCCCCAAAAAAAATTCGTCCACGCGTTCTTCTAGCCCCACCCCCCCCCCCCCCCCCCCCCCACTCAAAAAAGTGCTGCGCGGTCCCTGTCCAGTGGGCATGTCTTGAGCATATCCTTAGTTAAAGAAAGAGCATCAGGCGTGACTCCCACTCACAGATTAGCCGATGGTATTTTAACAACAATATAGGTAAAAGTTTAGAACAAGTAGAATGGTCTGTTCTTTGTACTTCTTCGAAGATATTAAAGAAATTTTCCTCTTTAATTGTACCATTTCAGGAGCTGACCATTTATTATTGAGGGTGTTGCAGCCTCCCTTGGAAGGGAAGGGGTGGGGTACAAATGCTTTGCATAAATTTTACATCAGTGAAAAGGACACTTTACGCTTAATGTTGGCAGACACAAGTTTCTTCTTCTGTAGGATTTTGTTCTACTTTGCTGTCAAAAATAGAGTCTTATGGAGTTAGAAAGGGTGTTTAGTTTATCGTGCTTTTATATATTCGATCATCAGACTCAAGAGATTATAAGATAGACTGTTGACTGTGGTTTCTTTCCTCTCCTAATTTTTATAATTGCACATGGGATCCACTGAGTAGCAAAGCTGAACCTGTGGGAAATGCGGGAACAAATCCCCCGTTGTTTTTATCTCTGAGGAAAAATGTATGACTGCTCACAGCCGGGAGAAGAGAAACAATATTAAACCCACCACGAAGTAGTCTATATCCACCCTCTGTGCATAGCACATCACATATCCGGATTCCTGTTCAATGTAAAAAAACGAAAATGACATAAAATGAGAGCAATTCATTTCCATCACATGTACACTCAAAAAAGCAACATTAATGTCGCAGTTCCGATATTGTATGTTAACTAAACAGAAAAAAACAACACAACACGACATGTTGGCATTAAGGAGGGACACCGCTCTGCTATCAGTGTGATGTTCAACTTCCCCACATGACAATAGCGTGACTAAAGCCCAACCTATCTCCCCAGCGGAATTTTCCGCGCTGGATCGGACCAGTAGGACCAAAATTCATGCGACCTAAAAGCCTAACTCTCCATGGCACTACAAGCTAACCTGAAATCATGCCCTTTCCCTATATTCTCTACATGTTGTTGAGGGGAGAAAAGAAAAAGAAAAAGAACGCCTGATCGCAGGTTAACTACAAGCTGAAACCTCCGGCCAGCATCGTGCAACTTAACGGAACGAGTGTAGGCACACCATAAATAGCTCAAACCAATACATATAAACAGCACACGACAAGTGCTGATTTGGAAAATAATATTGGCCAAAAGAGAGCTAAAATAGTACATTGATATAGAATGCAGAGCTTGGGGAAGACGCTACAAGACTTAACCGAAAGCAAGAAACGAGAGGTGAACCCCGTTTATTGATATCAGAGTAAAATGACCTCCAAGGGGAGGGAGGGAGGGAATTACAAAATTCTGAGACACGGACAACAGTAATGTAAGGAAAGCTATTAAGCGAATGAGCAGTACGGCTCAAGATATACTTTATATAGCTAGACATACGTCTAAAACTAAGCCAATGGAAAATGGTGTACCATAGCTTTACAGGAACGCACATGTTTACAAGGAGGCATGAATGGAGGTATTAACCACTACAGCCATTCGGAATGAGTGTTACAAGTTTTGAGACATAGGTGCTTGATAGAAAGTAATTGACCTTTGAGCAATTAGAAGAGTACATTGTATTATTGAGACAACAAAGAGGTTAAATTTAATAGTTTTAGTGGGTACTTATAACATTCTTAGGAGGGCACTCAACAAAGTTTTATACGGGGAGGCTTTGCCCTATGGTCCAACCCCTTACCCTTTTATATACCATGTTTGACAGAAAAGGTACTCCTTTTCTATGCCTCTCATTGAAAAATGGTACCCTTTAACAAACCTACTTAAAAAAACTGCATCCCTTCCTTTTGAAACCCTTGGAATGAAGTGAATGAACAATATTACAGGAGAACAGGAAAACAGGAGAACAGGAGGCCCTTTTAAATATCTGACTAGTAAATGAAAGATTTCCCTACCCTTTCATATACTTGAACTCGTGAGATTCTTTTATATACCTGAAGGCTGAAAAAGGTACCCCTTTCAGGCGGAGCTGCCCAGTATAGGCCATGATAGGGAATACCCCCCCCCCCCCTCCTCTCAGTAACATGAAAAAAGAAAATGATTACCGGTACATTCATTGAGGCCCTGCCAGGGGAGGGTCCTGTGTCACTTGTCTGAATTTTAAAATCTCCCGTGTCGGTGTTTAAATTGCTAATTCTCAGCCTTGATGCCACTGTCGGATTTTACCGGGAATGATGCCGCCTGTTGGGATTTCATTTTCTGTGCTGTCACTACTTTTTGGGCCAATTGTCGCTTGTTGGAATTTACCCTGGCAGGGCCTCTTCATTGCAAGGGAATGCTGGCTCAACGTACCATCGTAATGCATTGGAACAGACACCTCTTCAATAGTGGCTCCTACTGTTGAAAAGCGCTCAGCAGCTTCTTTCACAAACATCATAATCTCCGTGTCAGCTGCTCCTGGCATCTCAAAGCCTTCCTTCAGCAGCCCAATATGCAGTCCAGAAATGTTGCCAGTGAGCTACAAGAGACAGAATGTCCAAACACTTTGCTCACTTTGAGCATAATGTCATACATGCATAAGTAATTTAACTCAGTCTGTAATTTTTAATCTCTTCCTTTTTCCACCGTAATTTATTGCTTTTTACTATACCTGTATTAATTTTTGTATAGAGTGACTGTTGTCCTCATGACTTAACTTACATGACTAGTGTAATCAGGTGTTCTGGGAAGATCACATGGTTGCCGAGGGTCCAGGCATCCATCTAGTCCTGCAACAACCTTTAGAAACATCAAACCATGTTCAAATATTTGAGACAATTTGCCAATACCATTTGCAATACTTCATAATTATATTCAATTAACATTTTTTTACTTTTTGAGAGTACACTAACCTCCATCCCCCCTTCTTCTTAGAATCTCATATAACCTTCCTGGGTTTGGATGGTCATTATAGGAGTGTCAAAACATTACAATTTTTATTATAATTTATTATAATTTTATGCTTTTGCAAATTAAAGCACAGAAAATAATGATGTGGCTGGCACACTGCCCAGCTAGAGAGGGTGACCCATCTTACAAGATGTTTTCTCCAAAGAGAATTTATCTGGGTGCAAGATTAATATTAATAAATAAATAAAATTATGTATATTTGGTGACATAAGCAATAACATGCATTAATTTTGCTTTCTACATGCACATGTAACATAAGGCTTGCTGTTGTTTCTTAGCAAAACTTTGGCACGGGAAATATCATAATTTTATATTTCATAGTGCACACAGTGTTTTGATTAGATTTTAGATCCTATGACGTGTGTTTGTACCTCCAAAAGCAGAGCCACATCTGTCACAGTTCTTGCCATAGGTCCTGTATGATCCAATAGGGAGTGAATAGGTATGATTCCTGTATATGGCACTAAGCTGTACGTTGGCTTCAATCCCACAATTCCACAAGCAGCAGCTGGAATCCTTATTGAGCCTCCTTGGTCACCTCCCATAGCCATGTCGACATGACCTCCAGCCACCTACCAATCAAAGCATAACAATAATTAATAAGAAATGAGCATAGTAATATCCTACTTGACGGTTTGGTCTTGGAATGCAAACTGCCTCAAATCGTCTCTACTTGTTGAAATTAGCATATTGAGTTTATGAAATGCAAGGTAATTCGTGCGTCTGCTGCAATCCTAAGCAACAATTAAAGGGACAGGATGCTCTAGATCAATTATTAATGAGCTGATATTGCTTCACAAGATAGCAAAAGAACTCATGAATGCTTAGTATGCTTCTGTGGATTCACTTTTGAGGCTTTTGTGACTCCCATTTGAGTGACTCTCCATGGGTGTACTTTATTATGTTTGGTATGGGTAGTTTTGAAATCTCATCAGTCATTTCCAATTAAAAGTGATAGTTTTAATATGGAAATAGTACTCTGCCTACATCAATGTCACTTAGGGTGCGTTTGATTGACCCTATTCCGGAATAAGAATACGTGGATTGATGATTAAAACTGTATGTTTGGCGCCTTTCAAAGCAGCAAGGATAATAAAAATATGTTTAAAATAGCATTTTAGCGGATGTTTCACAATTTAATGTGAATCTCCGTAAAAACGAAGGATTTTTAACTTGTATTCCATGTATTCTTATTCCAGAATACGGTCAATCGAATGCACCCTTAGCTAACCAGTGCAGCTGAACCAGATGACGATCCAAGGGCCATTCTTGATTGATCATAAGGGTTGAGAACTGGCCCAGTGGCTGAAGTACAACTAGTGGCAGTAAAACACCACTCCTCACAAACAGCTTTACCAGTGATTGTTCCTCCAGCATCCAATACTCTGGACACCACAGTAGCATCATTATCTGGGATGTAGCCTTCTAGCAATCGTGAACCACTCATCATGGGTATGCCTGCTACACAAATGTTGTCTTTCATGGCTATGGTCTTTCCGCTAAGTTTGCCACTTGGTGCACCCACTATGTTACAGCACCAGTACCTGCAACTCCGATAAAGGACGTTTACTACCCTTACATTATAAAAAATGTGGCCTTATTTCAAGAAGTTATTAACAACTTGTGATGCATTACTGGCAGACAAAGTATGCTTTATGAGAAGTCAATAAAAAAAAATCTAGCCATAGAAATTATTAAATAATAATTATTTTGAATCATAACAAGATGTGATAAATGTACAAATTTAATTATTAAGACTGGAAAACTTCATCAAAGTTGATTTGCAAGCTAGTTAAAATTTTAGGCTAAATTACAGAATACAGTGCCACTTGTTTCAATAGCATTGAATAATTAACAATAGTGTCCATTGTTATACAGTAAACACCCGCATATAAGAACAAATGGATTAAGAACACCAGGCTGAAATTTGGCCAATAAAGCCCCATTTTTATAAGAACAAGATCAGCCTGAAAATTGTAACATGTTCTTATAAAAATGGAAAAAGTGTCATAATTACAAAACATGTAAGTTTATGTTTGCTGTCAGATAACTACATAACTCTATCAGCTGTCAAGCTGTCTTGTTTTGGTATTGAGTACTTTTTTTCCTACAAAAATTATCTAGTTTATTTTCCTAAAATATGCTAATTATACCTCTAGCAACATCTTTTCGATAGCATTACTAAATAAAAATTTAAGAACATTTTAAGAACATTTTGAGGCTGATTTGTCACTAAGCACCCGATAAATAAGAACTCAATCAGCCTGACCTCCGAAATCGTGTGTTCTTATATGCGGGTGTTTACTGTATGCCACATTCTACAAAACACATGTAAATGAGGGGGACCAAAGTGGCCCTGTATTCTGTGATTGCTCCAAATTTTGAATTCTAAGTCAGTTTAGACAAACAGAAAAGGCAAATTGTCAGTACAAGAGATACACAAAGGCACTCACCATGCATTATAAACGTTTTCACCTGGGGCTGGTTGGTATCCCTGTTCCCTAGGATATTTCACTGGAAGTTTCTGGTCTGATAACTCTTTAATCCTCTGATAGGTATCAAGGAGGATACTGGCCATTGCTTCTGTGGAAATGTTAATTGATAAAGTGCCGTTCTTAGTTTTCTGATATAAATAGTATTCTGTAAAAAAAGAAAAAAATCTATGTGGCTCATTGGTGTTGAAGTGAAACAAGGTGCACCTCGTCCTAAGAAAAATCCTGGATCCGCCCCTACTGTCAATAGTTAAAGGAGAAAAATAGGGTTATTACCAGGTAACAGAAGAGCTAGGCTAATGTAAGGCCCTATATCTTTTAATCAACGGAGAGACCCATTTCCAAGTAAAACCTTTAAAAGTCCCCGTCAACTTTCCTGATGATCTGGATAAATGACTATTCATGGCATGCAGACTTTAAATTCCTACATTATTGAACTTTTATTCCAGGCAAAGACTTTTCATGGCTTTGAATTCAGAGGGGTAACTTAAATAATACATATCAGTCAGCTGATGCTCTTGAATTATATGTGTCACATCTCATTCATAACTCTCACTGGCATTTCTTTCCATTTTGTTTCTTTTTTATTTATCATTAATTTTCTTGTCTAGTTTTATAAATACACCAAAGAACAAAGAAAGAAAGTGGTTGAGATGCCAACATCAAAGAGAAAAAAGGAACACTTGGCTCGGACAAAATGAGTGGCCACTTTAGTTGAAGCTATGAAAACTGTACTCAAGCATGTTTTTATTGTTTCTTCTGTCCCACAAACTGACCACTATCAAACTACTCCTGTTTTAATAAATAAATAAATAAATAAATAAATAAATAGATAGATAAATAAATAAATAAAACTACCTCTAGATCTGGCAACTTAATTTTCTTGGTTATTTTTGTCAATTGTGACTTATCACGTTTTGGTAAATTATGGGAATCTCCTTCCCAAGCATAATGGCTAGCTAGCCAAAAGTAAAATTCCCTGAATTTTCATTGACTTTCAGGAAGAATTTCCTTGACTTGATACACAATTCCCATCTTTTCCCAGATCTTGAACAAAGTCTGTTTTTCCCTGATTTTTTCCTGACCATGGCAATGGCAGGCTTATGGTAAGTGAGGCCTGAACATCAGCCTGCAAATCCAGAAATATTGACAATTGCTAAAGAGTTCTTGGGTTTTATTGCAGGTTCCATTTTTTGGTCACCACGTATGTACTATTGTACATTATAATTGGAATTTTTGTTGGGTTCTCAGGTTTTCCTTCTTTCCATTGTATATTTCTTTAAAAATATTTCTAGCATAATCCAAGCACCACAGGTTTAGCAGACATCAATTCTCAGCAAATAGGGACTGTTTTTTTTTCACAAAAATTAAATTTTAAATATTTGAAGAACATCATTCACCTTGGTACTTAGAAATATCTTCCTCTTTGACGTCAAGTCCCATTTCTTGAGACAACATCCTTATCTTGTCAGTGCTGGGCTTTTCCAGAGAGATTTCCTATACAGGATAGCAAAGGAATGCTCTTGAGCATACAGGTTTATGGTTTAATGGAACAGTGTAAGGCTTTGTCTATTTTCCACAGCATTAATAATGAGTCCTTGCTTTGAAGCTACCTAGTTACTATAATAAGTGGCACACAAGGCTTGAGACAAGATGCTTGATGATCCTGGTGCTTTCTTTTGCATAATTTGTATATATTGTGACACTATGTTATTATATTAGGGTGTCTGGAAAACCCGAATAGTGATTAGCGAATAGTCGCGAATGGCGAACAGCAAACAGCGAATTGTCAAGATTAGTCATCAATTAAGTCACCGCTTTAGTTCAGCACTGATCTGGATTCATTGAAATTGATCAAGTGGAGCAGTAGGATACTGACCATCACTTTGCATCAGGTAGGGTTGATGCAATCAGTGTTTGCCAAGATCCAGCCTGCATCACAGACCAAAACTAACCCCTGTTTATAGTATGTTTGCAAAGCAGCACCAAGACAGTTTGATCTGGATTCCAAGAATTATTGGAAGTGGGTTTCAAATTTCCTTGAACCCAACTGGCTGACAAACAATGGCTTTCATGACTTACGAGTCAACAATGGAGGTAAGCAATGGCTTCATATCTCCTAGGCAGAAATTATATTTGGCGTCTGCGTTTACGTACCTGATGCAGCACCACCATCGCTGGTCTGATATGCTAGACAAATTGTCCCTCGGAAGCTTTAAAGTGATTCAGGGTTTCACAACCTATTTGCCACTATTCAGGACTGTTTGCTGCTATTCGCACTATTTGTACTATTCGCTATTCGATTTGCTGTTCGCTGTTCGCTGTTCCGGTTTTCCAGACACCCGTTATATTAAACAATAACTAGCTTATGAGCTCGAGATTTCTATCGCGTGATAGCTGATGAGGGCGCAGCCCGAATCAGCTATCACGCATAGAAATGGAGAGCGAATAATCTAATTGTTTTAGTATAAATCTACTAGTCGTTCAAAACTAACAAGTAAATTATCTAATTCCTCCTCGCAGACACTTTGAAAACCTGAAGACGAGGCTGCCATTTCGTTGGCAACCGCTACTCACTATATCTATCACAGAATAGATAGCGAGTAGCGTAGCCAATCAGAGAACGGCATTCGTGATAGAACGCTAGTAGATTTATACTAATATTCAACAGACAATGTCTCCCCATGGTCTAAGTTAAAGCAAACTGTTTCAGTCGGAAACAGTGAAAGGTAACGTTACATAACAACATGCAGTCAAGCCCTTGGACCAAGCACCTCCACTTTACCCCAAAGATTAAGCTTGATTAACCTGAATTAGCTTACATTGCTTGCAGTCAGTTACTCGGGGGCTACCCCTCGGTATGACCTATACGGAGACTTGCCACTGGATAAGGTATGGGTTTTGGCCACTACTCCACCCTGAACAGGTACACAGTTTTAAGCGAGTCCGTCCTAATCAAGGTCTAGACCCCTTGACAGGGTATGGCAGCAAGATTGTCCTTGAGTATTTAGCAATCCGAAATTGAAGACTTTTATCTGCAAGCAGGGTCAACGGGTTTCAACTCCCCGGCGGCACCCATAAGCTTAAAAATACCTGGGCCTCTTACGGTATGATCGAGACTGAAGCAGTGCCGTGCAGAGATACATCTTTTTCAAAACTGCAAACCGCAGCTCACAAGGCAGACACAGGGGTTTTATAGTGTTTATCTTTCCCCGAGCGGAAGGGGTCCGTCAGCACATTAGAGATGGAATACAGAAAAGATTAGCCTACCTGATGAACATCAGATCGCGCAGCCATTTTGCCGAAAAATTGCGAGAGGTCTGGGATTATTCTCGAACTCAGTTTCTCCGAGTCCTTTTTGGCATATAATTCATGTTAACACACATATAGTCACCCGGACATCCTTAGTATACCCTAGTATACACTTATAAACTCTAGTATACCCTTATGAACCCTAGTATACCCCTATATACCCTAGTATACCCTATAAACCCTAGTATACCCCTATATACCCTGGTATACTCCTATAAACCCTAGTATACCCTAGTAAATCCTAGTATACTCCTATAAACCCAAGTATACCCTAGCAAACCCTGGTATACCCTTATAAACCCTAGTATACCCTTTTAAACTCTAGTATACCCTTATAAACCCAAGTATACGCTAGCAAACCCTGGTATACCCTTATAAACCCTAGTATACCCTTTTAAACTCTAGTATACCCTTATAAACCCAAGTATAACTTAGCAAACCCTGGTATACCCTTATAAACCTTAGTATACCCTTTTAAACTCTAGTATACCCTTATAAACCCTAGTATACCCTAGCAAACCCTGGTATACCCTTATAAACCCTAGTATACCCTTATAAACCCTAGTATACTCCTATAAACCCTAGTATACACTAGTAAACCCTGGTATACTCCTATAAACCCTAGTATACCCTAGTAAACCCTAGTATACTCCTATAAACCCAAGTATATCCTAGCAAACCCTGGTATACCCTTATAAACCCTAGTATACCCTAGTAAACCCTGGTATACCCTTATAAACCCTAGTATACACTAGTAAACCCTGGTATACTCCTATAAACCCTAGTATACCCTAGTAAACCCTAGTATACTCCTATAAACCCAAGTATATCCTAGCAAACCCTAGTATACCCTTATAAACCCTAGTATACCCTTATAAACCCTGGTATACCCTTATAAACCCTAGTATACCCTTATAAACTCTAGTATACCCTTATAAACCCCAGTATACCGTTGTAAACCCCAGTATACCCTTATACACCCTAGTATACCCTTATAAACCCTGGTATACCCTTATAAACCCTAGTATACCCGTATAAACCCCAGTATACCGTTGTAAACCCCAGTATACCATTATACACCCTAGTATACCCTAGTAAACCCTAGTATACTCCTATAAATCCTAGTATACCCTAGCAAACCCTAGTATACCCTTTTAAACCCTAGTATACCCTTATAAACCCTAGTATACCCTTATAAACCCTAGTATACCCTATATACCCTTATAAACCCAAGTATACTCCTATAAACCCTAGTATACCCTTGTAAACCCTAGTATACTCCTATAAACCCTATTATACCCGAGCAAACCCTAGTATACCCTTTTAAACCCTAGTATACCCTTATAAATCCTAGTATACTCCTATAAACCCTAGTATATCCATATATACCTTTATAAATCCTAGTATACCCTTATAAACCCTAGTATACCCCTATAAACCCTAGTATACCCTTATAAACCCTGGTATACCCTTATAAACCCAAGTATACTCTTATAAACCCTGGCATAAGCCCTAGTGTACCCCTATAAACCCCAGTATACCCCTATAAACCCTAGTATACCCTAGTAAACCCTAGTATACCCTTTCAAACCCTAGTTTACCCCTATAAACCATAGTATACCCTTATAAACCCTAGTATACCCTAAACCCTAGCATACCCTTATAAACCCTAGTATATCCCTACAAACCTTAGTATACCCTTGTAAACTCCAGTATATCCTTATTAACCCCAGTATACCCGTATAAACCCTGGTATACCCCTACAAACCCTAGTATACCCTTTTAAACCCCAGTATAGCCTTATGAAACCCAATATACCCTTATAAACCCTAGTATACCCTTTTAAACCCCAGTATACCCTTATAAACCCTATAGTATACCCTTATAAACCCTAGTATACCCCTATAAACCCAATATAGCCTTCTAAACCCCGTCTACCCTTATAAAACCTTAGTAAGCTCCAGTAAACCCTATTATACCCTTGTAAACCCTAGTATACCCTATTCCCTATAGAAAAAAAACCTTTATTTCTTTTTTAATTGATTTGAGGCTTTCCGGAAGTTCACTTTAGTCCTCCACGCGTTGAGAATTGAGTCAAATTATGAGCCGATTGCATCTATGATAGCTTTGTTTTCCACTCGAGACCTATGCAATTGGATTTACAGAGGGGTAATGTAGTGGCAAAGTGGCTGCAAACATTGACACTAGTCGGAACACTTGGAACGAAAATTCCGCAATATTTATGCTAACAATAAGATAAAAAATCATCTCTATATGTGAATATCGATTATTGATTCCCTCCTTGTTGAAAGCGTCCAAAAATTATCTGAAAAGAAAAAAATGCAATTTGAATCTTTAAGTTCCACTTCCGCTAATTCCTGATTTTAAAACTTGTGACTTTTCCCTTTGTTTTCGAGCAATTGTTTTTCTGTTGTATATTGAATGACTCTTTGTTGCCTTGTTCGTTCTTTGTTATTTGTTTTACGTCACTTGTGAGTTTCACATGTTTTTATATAGAACACCGTGGATGAGTCTTTAATTCTACACGATCGCGAGTAAATCTGTTTGCCTGGTTATTACTTAGTCTTTAGCTGTTAGGTATACTTCGTTTTCGTTTGATTATCTTAGCGTTATCGACTTAATTCTTTAATCTGCGATCAACGAAAGAGGTTGAACAGATTTGAGTTGGCATAGTTTGGATTCTTCTTCAAGAAAGGACACTCAGTAAGTATTATTCGGTATATCCTCTACAATTTATGAATGAGCATTTTCTGTGAATTCATATCAAGCTAGTTTTTCTCTCGCGCTTCAGTTTACACCAGTTGTATTACTCATTTAATTGTAGTCATCTTCGCTCTTCTATCGTTTTAGAACTTCAAATGACGTCCAAGAGCTGTGGCTGGTCTTCACTGAGTCGAGAACAAAAAAATGCCAAGTAAGTAATTTTTATTGTCTCTCTTAAATCAGCGTTTGGCACTATATTTAATAAGAATAGACTTTCTCGAGAGTTCGCCGTAAGTTTTTCTATCTTTCTGGATTCGATACTATCATCAGTTGACCAATACCTTGTTAATTTCTAGCGAATCCGCGCTTGCGATTGACAATCGAATGCGTGCGCGACACCAATATTCTAGCCTGAATTTTTCGGTATTTTCCTGAATTTTCATCCTAAAAAGCGCGACCAGAAGAGGCTACGCCGTTCCTTTTAGGAAGAATGGAAAAAAATGTATTTTTGCCTGCTTCATTTTGTGATACGTGTCCGGATGTGTAGTGGCTGCAAAATAGACCCAGTACAAAAATGGCTGCCTTTAAATTATTCTTTTGTTCTTATTCAAATTTAGCCGCGGCTACACGAGCGATTTTTTCACTCGCGCCGGTGATGCGATTTTTTCAATTTTGTCGCGTCACCAGCGCGCGATGAAAATCGCAAGTGTAGCCACCCTTAAACTGGCAACGCAACAGGTAAAAAGTCGCAAGGAAAACATCGCGAGAAATTGAATGAGTTTAATTTTTCGCGATTCTTTTTCTGCGATTTTTTTGAGCTGTCGCATCACCTGTGCGAGGGTGGCTACACGGGTGATTTTCACTGCGCGCTGGTGACGCGACAATTTAAAAAAAATCGCATCACCATAGAAAGCAAGAAATCGCTCGTGTAGCCGCGGCTTTAGCCTCAATAACCTCGCTGTTGAGATCAAAATTCTAAAGAACTTGTTATCTCGAGCGAGGTTAGTGAGGCTGTTTTGAATGCAAACAAAAGAATAATTTAAAGGCAGCCATTTTTGCATAGGGTCTATAAGGTGAAATCATCTGGCCCCGGTTGATGAACTGGTGGATAATGCTGTCCACTGGATTAATCACTACCCAGTGGATAGTCTAGTTTGTTTTGCCAAAACGTATCCAATGGATAGTTATTTATACCACCACTGGATAGTGTTATCCACGCTTTGAACAACTGTTGCGGTCAGTACAATAGCTTTGCACGCACTGTTGGCTCTCAGCAGGATTTTGCAAGCACCAAATTCTATGTTTTTCTAAGAATAGGTTGGTCTTATTTCAGAGTTATGCGATTTGCGACGATTATTACATTAGAGTCCCCAAACTGTGCAATCTAATAAAAATATATAAATTTAGGCAAAGCCCAAAAGCAAAACTCCCAGATACTTAAATGAGTTATCAGCTGTGATCACATAAAAAAAATTGCTCACAAAGTTATCGAAAAGTTAATTGAGTTGTTTTCCTCGATTAAGCGCCAAAATTGACAACATATTTTCGATGAGTCGACGTAATTTAAAGGCGCATCTAGATTCCTTGAAAACTGCATCAAGCGTTGTCTTTGATTGTTATAACTTTGCTCGAATTGTTCTGTTTTACATTTTCTGAATTTTTTAAGGAATTTGATTTATCTTGAATGTATTTCTATAATTGTTGGGAAGTAGTATGTCCAAAAAACCTCTGAACTCAAATATTAAATCGCCGCGTAAACCGAAAGATGTCTCTGCGGTTTTCTGAAAGCTAATTCTGAATTCACGGGGTTGCAATTTTAACACACTGGCAATAATGAATCCAAATTGACCACTTGGATAATATAAGTCTCTTATTTATGTGTGTGGGTGTGCAGTGTTGTTAAATAGTTCTTTTGGCTTTTGTTTTGACTTGTTTCGGTTGCAGTATTTATTTGCATTTTGCGAAGGCGTAATCTTGCGGCTGGATATTTAATTTTTATATTCTCTTTACAAATCCGTTTAAAATCAAATGACAGTTAACCTTACAACTTAAGAGAAAATTTCTGTTAAATGTTTGTGAAGTGTGAATGCACAACAAAAACGAAATACAGTAAACACCCGCGTATAAGAACCTAGAATTTTTGGGTTCAGGCTGAATGGGTTCTTATATTTTGGGGTAGTTTTTCCGAACTCAGGCTGATTAGGTTCTTAGTAGGTTCTTATTTGTAGGAGTTGTCATAGTGATACCATTCAGAGAACTACTGCAGTACTAATATGTCATAATGGTTGAACATTTGTATTTTAAACAGCAAAAATGCCAAGCCTTATTTTTTAAACAATAATAAATTCAGTATCATAGGCTACCATATTTACAGTTGTATTTGATAATAATGTAAATTGTTAACAGCAATATAAATATATAAATAAAAACAGCAAAAATAAATAACAACCCAATTTAGGGAAACAAGAGGTACCTTGAAAAGCTGGTCTCAAGCATAAAGAAGAAAGAAACCACATGCAACCTGAACATTTCAGAAGTTAGGGAATGTCAGGATCGAAATTCCTAAATGATTGAAGCACAGAAAGAACAAACATTTTCTTTGGGTATCACTGTTACAGTTGGACTGAAAAAGACAAGCAGTAATGTGTATTTCACAGGAGCAAAAGTCAGGGCACTCTACAGATTCAAGTCCCAAGGCTACACCAGTATAATTTTATACAGTATTCTATACTCTGTATTTATAAGATTTTCAATTAAACAAATAATTTTCATGGTGTTTCTCAGAAATTTCACAATTTCTATCAATTAAAATCCAGTATTTTGGCTACAAAATAAGAGTGTTTTTTTGTATAAGAACCTATTGTTCTTTGCCAGCCTAAATAGGTTCTTATATATTTGGGTACTAAAATGCCCAATTTCAGCCTGTAGGTTCTTAAATCACTAGGTTCTTATACGCGGGTGTTTACTGTAAAACCAAGAGCTTAAAATTAAAAGCAGCAGCGTAAACAAAAATGGTTAGACTGAAATCCGAAATCTTTAATATAGAACTTCTTTCATACATGTAACTGGGAGATATAAGTATAGAAAACAGACAATTACAAAAAAATTAGACCAAGAATAGTTAGTAACCTAGTTTGTTTCCTCACATTTGGAGAACCTTTGACAATTCAGCATAATAAAGCTCAAACCAGCTTAATAAATATCGACACGAAGCAGAAACGGTAGAGGGTATTGAATGGTAGAGAAAGTATTAATCTCTCTTTTTCTTTTGACTGCCCGTTAATGTAGCCTGCTTCTGCCTACTCTCTATGATTTCTTTCATTTCTTTGTATGAAAACACTGAGTTTGTGGAATTCCTTAATAAATTTGCCTTCATTTTCACTTGGCACGACACAACATAATTACCAAGAACACTATTTTAAACATCTGCTTTATTAATTCTGTGTTTGCTTGTTAATTTCAGCTTCTAATCTGGATATTGTGGCTGGTTGTATGATACTGTTTTACGGTTGACCCATACTTTGTTCGCAATCACCTTGTTGAACGAAGAGACACAGCGATATGTCGATAACATTATCAAACAGTTTGAAGAGGATTCTCAACGTTTCAAGCATTGTCTTGTTATTTATCCTCCTTTACCAGCTCTCGGCTCGTCAAAAGACTGTTTTTTTCTTGCCGAAGTTGATGATCTGGAGTCCCAAAGAGCAATTTGAAATTTCCATTAAGTGTCCCGAGCATGGAACTGAACTGCAGCCATCACTCTGGACAAGTGACGTTTCTGGAAAGGGAGGTCAAATTGCTAGACTCGTTTATGATCTCATGGGAAACGTCATTGTTATTCAAAGAATATATCTTTGTGTTAATGGTGGGCGACGTCATTTGATGCGAGCAACTAACAGATATTCATCACGTCTTGCCCAGTTATATTCAAGAATATTTTCCTGCTGTAATTTTTCAGCGAGCGAAAAGAGTTGGAGGGAGTTGGGGAGTAGGGAGAAAGACGTTCCCTCATGTCAGGAACTTGTTGAAAACGAGACAAATATCTCCGATAAGCAAAGCATTGCTGAGATACTTAACTCGTTTTTTTTCGATCAACCGAAGAAACTGGTTGCAGCGCTTGAGCTTGGCTCGTTGAACTCATCTCAACGACGACTACTATCAGACAAGGCATGGTGCATTTGACCTCCCAAGAATAACTCAGAAGAGGGTTGTAGAGTTGCTGTTATCTATTCCAACCCATAAGGCCACCGGAGACGACGGCATCAGTGCCAAAATACTTAGAATTGCTGCTCCAGCAATTGCACCATCGCTGACGAAGTTATTGAATTACTGCCTGTCTGCACAGACTTTCCCCTACCATCTGGAAGATCGCAAAAGTCACCCCTGTTTTTTAAAAGGAAACGGCAGTAGGAATGATAAGAACAACTATAGACCGATTTCTGTGCCCCCATTCTTTCGAAAGTGCTGGAGAAACACATCTGCGATCATCTATGTAACGTCTTGAAGGAGAATGATTTGTTCCACCCTCTCCAGTCTGGGTTTAGAAAATCTCATTCCCCTGAAACTGCGCTTATCCGATTGGTAGACCAGTTACTGTTCAACCTTGACAATGATAAAGTCACTGGACTTGTTTTTTATTGATTACAAGAAGGCGTTTGATCTGATCGACCATAAATTACTACTGTTAAAATTAAGGGCCCTTGGAGTGGATGAGAGCAGGTTACCCCTATTCCGTGACTATCTGAATGGTAGATGCCAGTATGTGAACATAAACGGGTACCATTCTACTAAAAGGGCCATAACATCTGGAGTTCCACAGGGCAGCATCTTAGGACCAATTCTATTCCTTGTATTTATTAATGACTTACCTGCAACACCGAGCACTCTCTGTGGCTGATATTTATGCCGACGACACAACTGTTAGCTACTCCACCCATTATACGACGGCACCAAATGATATCTCGGACGGCCTTCAGACGGATATTGATGAAATCTTGAATTGGTCAGCAGACAACAAAATGATACTTAATGAAAACCAGAACAAAATCTATGCAGTTGTTACTGGCAAACGGTAGCCAAGAAAGTGGAACAGTCCACTCTGCAGTTACACGTAAATTCTACTGAACTTGAACAAGTGAGCTCGCATAAACTATTAGGAGTCAAGATTGACAGCCAGCTTACATTTGACCAACATGTTGAAAAACTATGCACGAAGCTATCGCAGAGAATTGCCGTGTTGCGGAAAATAGGCGCTTCCTGCCGCTAGACCAACGGAAACTCTACTATAATGCTATGATCAAGCAGACGATGCTATATGCATCAACCGTATGGACATCTTGTTGTGTCGAGAATATACAGAAAGTTTTTAAAACTTCAGAAACGCGCGGCACGTGCAATTCTCGGGCCGATACGAAAGCGTATAGCGTACAACTGTTTAGAAAATGGATTGGGTTCCATTTTTTCACGAGGCCAAAGTGAATAGGTTATTAATGGTATACAAACGACTGTCTGGGGACTGTCCATCTTATATGTCTCAGATGCTGACGAGAAACGCTGATGTCAATGAAAGACCAAGCAGACATGGACTATTAAACTTTGTCTGTCCCCGATTAAAACGGGAGTCAGAGGGAGGAAGGTCTTTCACAGTATCGACCACACGCCTCTGAAATATGATACGAAGTAATATTAGAAGCAAACCAAGTTTGGCAAGTTTTAAGAAGACCATGATTGATTATTTTAAGGACAGCTACAAACACTTAGATCGTTTATCCCCTAGTTTAATTGTGCTCCATTTTTTCATAGCGTATTTTAATTGAATTTTTATTATTCTAGTTTCTTGATTTTACCCAATATTTTTGTTCCTTTGTATTATATATTGAGGGCCACTGGTTTTTTCAGTTTTTTTACTGTCACGTGTCTACCCTCGTTAAATAAAGTTGATTATTATTATTATTAGTAGTATTATTATTAATATTATTATTATTATTAGGCTGGCTTTCCAGGGATATGCTTGGGATTAGAAGGGTGTAGTAGGGTTTACAAGGGTGTTTAAGGTTTTACATAACTAAAATGAGGTTTAAAAGGGTGTTACGGTTTTTAGAGTGTACAGGGGTTTACTAGGATATTTTGGAATTTACACAGGTATAACAGGGTTTACTAGAACATTTTAGGGGTTTACTGAAGGTTTTATAAGCATGACTAGGGTTTTCAAGGGTTTACAATGCTCTGCTAGGGTTCAATAGGGCAAACAACGGCTTACAAAGGCATAACGGGGTTTAGTAGGGTATACTAGGGTTTAAAAAGGTGTGATGAGGTTTACTGGGGTGTGCTAAGGTTTACAGTAACGTTACTAGGGTACCCTAAGGTTTACTAGGGCTAGCAAGGATAAAATAGGGGTTTATTAAGGTTTATAAGGGTATACTAGGGTTTGCTAGGGTACCTAAGGTTTACTAGGGCTAGCAAGGATAAAATAGGGGTTTATTAAGGTTTATAAGGGTATACTGGGGTTTGCTAGTGGTATACAGTTTATAAGAGTATATGAGGTTTATAAAGTATACTTGAGTTTATATAGTGGTATACAGGGGTTTTATAAGGGTATACTGGGGTTCATAGTGGTATACAGGGGTTTATAAGGGTATATTAAGGTTTATAAGGGTATGCTGGGTTTTTCTAGGGTATACTAGGTTTCACAAGGGTAAACTGGGGTTTACAACGGTATACTGGGGTTTATTAGGGTATGCCTAGGGTTTATAAGGTATACTAGGGTTTATAAGGGTATACCTAGGGTTTATAAGGGTATGCCAGGGTTTATAGGGTATATAGGGTTTATAAGGGTATACTAGGGTTTATAAGGGTATGCCAGGGTTTAAGGGTATACTAGGGTTTATAAGGGTATTTACAGGGTTTATAGGGTATACCAGGGTTTATAAGGGTATACTAGGGTTTATAAGGGGTATACCAGGGTTTATATGGGTATACCAGGGTTTATAAGGGTATACTAGGTTTATAAGGGTATACCAGGTTTATATGGGTATACCAGGGTTTATAAGGGTATACTAGGTTTATAAGGGTATACTAGGGTTTATAAGAGTATACAGGGTTTATAAGGGTTTACTAGGTTTATAAGGGTATACTAGGGTTTATAAGAGTATACAGGGTTTTAAAGGGTTTACTAGGGTTTATAAGGGTATACTAGGGTTTATAAGAGTATACAGGGTTTATAAGGGTTTACTAGGGTTTATAAGGGTATATCTAGGGTTTATAAGGGTATACCAGGGTTTATAAGGGTATACTAGAGTTTATAAGGGTATACTAGGGTTTATAAGAGTATACAGGGTTTATAAGGGTTTACTAGGGTTTATAAGGTATACTAGGGTTTATAAGAGTATACAGGGTTTATAAGGGTTTACTAGGGTTTATAAGGGTATACTAGGCTTTATAAGGGTATACCAGGGTTAATAAGGGTATACCAGGGTTTATAAGGGTAGACTAGGGTTTATAGGGGTATACCAGGGTTTATAAAGGGTATACTAGGGCTTATAAGGGTATACTAGAGTTTATAAGGGTATACTAGGGTTTATAAGGGTATACCAGGGTTTGTAAGGGTATACTAGGGTTTATAAGGACATACTAGGGTTTTCAAGGGTATACCAGGGTTTATAAGGGTATACCAGGATTTATAGGGGTATATTAGGGTTTATAAGAGTATACTAGAGTTTATAAGGGTATACTAGGGTTAATAAGGGTATACCAGGGTTTATAAGGGTATACCAGGGTTTATAGAGGTATACCAGGGTTTATAAGGGAATACTAGGGTTTATAGGGATATACTAGGGTTTGTAAGGGTATACAAGGGTTATAGGGGTATACTAGAGTTTATAAGGGTATATCAGGGTTTATAAGGGTATACTAGGGTTTATATGGGTCTACCAGGGTTTTACAAGGGTATACTAGAGTTTATAAGGGTAATTCCTAGGGTTTATAAGAGTATACAGGGTTTATAAGGGTATACTAGGGTTTATAAGGGTATACATGTTTTATAAGGGTATACCAGGGTTTATAGGGGTATAATAGAGTTTAAAAGGGTTTACTAGGGTTTATAAGGGTATGCCAGGATTTATAAGGGTATCCTAGGGTTTATAAGAGTATACAGGGGTTTATAAGGGTATACAGGGTTTATAAGGGTATACTAGGGTTTATAAGGGTATACCAGGGTTTATAGGGGTATACCAGGGTTTATAAGGGTATACTAGGGTTTATAGGGGTATACCAGGGTTTATAGGGGTATACCAGGGTTTACAAGGGTATACTAGAGTTTATAAGGGTATACTAGGGTTTATAAGAGTATACAGGGTTTATAAGGGTTTACTAGGGTTTATAAGGGTATACTAGGGTTTATAAGAGTATACAGGGTTTATAAGGGTTTACTAGGGTTTATAAGGGTTATACTAGGGTTTATAAGAGTATACAGGGTTTATAAGGGTTTACTAGGGTTTATAAGGGTATACTAGGGTTTATAAGGGTATACCAGGGTTTATAAGGGTATACTAGAGTTTATAAGGGTATACTAGGGTTTTATAAGAGTATACAGGGTTTATAAGGGTTTACTAGGGTTTATAAGGGTATACTAGGGTTTATAAGAGTATACAGGGTTTATAAGGGTTTACTAGGGTTTTATAAGGGTATACTAGGCTTTATAAGGGTATACCAGGGTTAATAAGGTATACCAGGGTTTATAAGGGTAGACTAGGGTTTATAGGGGTATACCAGGGTTTATAAGGGTATACTAGGGCTTATAAGGGTATACTAGGGTTTATAAGGGTATACTAGGGCTTATAAGGGTATACTAGGGTTTATAAGGGTATACTAGGCTTTATAAGGGTATACCAGGGTTAATAAGGGTATACCAGGGTTTTAAGGGTAGACTAGGGTTTATAGGGGTATACCAGGGTTTATAAGGGTATACTAGGGCTTATAAGGGTATACTAGAGTTTATAAGGGTATACTAGGGTTTATAAGGGTATACCAGGGTTTGTAAGGGTATACTAGGGTTTATAAGGATATACTAGGGTTTACAAGGGTATACCAGGGTTTATAAGGGTATACCAGGATTTATAGGGGTATATTAGGGTTTATAAGAGTATACTAGAGTTTATAAGGGTATACTAGGGTTAATAAGGGTATAGCAGGGTTTATAAGGGTATACCAGGGTTTATAGAGGTATACCAGGGTTTATAAGGAATACTAGGGTTTATAGGGATATACTAGGGTTTGTAAGGGTATACAAGGGTTTATAGGGGTATACTAGAGTTTATAAGGGTATATCAGGGTTTATAAGGGTATACTAGGGTTTATATGGGTCTACCAGGGTTTACAAGGGCATACTAGAGTTTATAAGGGTAATTCCTAGGGTTTATAGAGTATACAGGGTTTATAAGGGTATACTAGGGTTTATAAGGGTATACCAGGGTTTATAGGGGTATACTAGGGTTTATAAGGGTATACCAGGGTTTATAGGGGTATACCAGGGTTTATAAGGGTATAAGGGTTTATAGGGGTTATACCGGGTTTATAGGGGTATACTAGGGTTTAAAGGGGTATACTAGGGTTTATAGGGGTGTACCAGGGTTTATAGGGGTATACTTGGGTTTAAAGGGGTATACTAGGGTTTATAGGGGTATACCAGGGTTTATAAGGGTATACTAGGGTTTATAGGGGTATACCAGGGTTTATAGGGTATACTAGGGTTTAAAGGGGTATACTAAGGGTTTATAGGGGTATACCAGGGTTAAAGGGTATATCTAGGGTTTATAGGGGTATACCAGGGTTTATAGGGGTATACTAGGGTTTAAAGGGGTATACTAGGGTTTATAGGGGTATACTAGGGTTTAAAGGGGTATACCAGGGTTTATAGGGGTATACTAGGGTTTATAGGGTATACTAGGGTTAAAGGGGTTTACTAGGGTTTATAAGGGTATACTAGGGTATACCAAGGATGTCTGGGTGATATATGTGTGTTGACATGAATTACTTGCCACCTTTTTCATCATTTCAAATTAAAAATTGTTAACAAACTTTATTTGGTTATTCTCGGTCACAAGAAAGGTCTGAAAAATCATTAAGAAATAACATTCTTGGGACTTCATGATCATTCCTGTACAGGACATAAATTAGCAATTTTCATTTATTATAATATTTAATTAAATGACTTTTACAAATTGCAGTTGTTCATTTCCAAGCTAAGCCAAGTCCACTTCAATTTGACTGTCTCAGAAACTCCACGCAGCATCTATAAATATGATCAAACATAGCCTCAAAATCTGAATCATCTCCATAATAAGGGTCGTGTATAATTCTCTTTCCTTTGGGATCGTATGTTCCAAACAACTTCACTTTGGCTCGCACGGTACCATCATCAGGCCTGAATTCCTTTAGATCTTCCACATTGCTTTCATCGAAAGCCATAATTAAGTCGAAATCACGGAAATCATCCTCGCATACTTGTCTTGCCCTGTGTGGATTTGGAATTCCGTGTTTCTTTAGCACCTTCAGTCCACGACTGTCCGATCGAAGACCTCGATGGAGATCAAGTATTCCGGCACTATCGATTTCCCATTCGCCACTATCGTCTCTTTGTTGAACAAGATGTTTAAGGATTGCTTTGGCAGATGGTGATCGACATATATTGCCGAGACACACGAAAAGGATTTTACGGGAACTTTCTTCCGCCATTTTCCTTTTTTCAATGTTTTCCATATACTTCATTTAGACGTAATGTAGTGTAGCTTAAAACTAAACCGCTGGCCATTCGTGACAATGAAAAATTCAAGATGGCGGGTTCGATGTCGGGTCAGCCTGGATTCAGTGATTTATCTACCTCTACAAATGGTTCGGACGCCACAAAACGACCTGGAACGCCACAAATAACACCATCAGAGCTAAGCCGTCCTGCTAACTTACAAAGGATAGCTCAAAGGAAAGCTCAGATCAAGACTTACCCCATTAGAAAAAAGCTTGAAAAGTTAGGCGTCTATTCATCGTGCAAGGTATAAAGTTTTCGGTTAAAAAGAGGAGACAACGAATGAGTCGTTGCTTCCCTTTTTTTTTTCCTAATGCACTGCAGATTTTACAGACGTTGCTTTGAACTGATCTTGTTTAAATCGATTATATACAGCATTGATGGTTACACTGTTGACAGGTGGTGAAAACAAAGGCGTTGTAATAACAATAATAATAATAATAATAATAATAATAATAATAATAATAATAAGGAATTTGTATAGCGCTAAAACTATGTAATGTGAGTTATTGTTGTTGTTTCTCAAGAGGCCTCTGATTGGTTGGTTTTGATTGGTGGTTTTGAAAACTGCATCCTCTCACACGAACACAATCGTTAGTGGTCAACCCTTTCCTCCCTAAGAGTGACTTGTCGATTTTACCCTGTCTAACGGCAGACAGTTTTACTCGTCAAAGGGAGACCCCTTAGGAGGTAAAGGGTTAAGAGTGAATTGATAATAAAAGAGTATTAATGGTACTTTGTGCAGAAATCTCATGATGTAGATGTAGATCACAATGTTTTGACTGCTTACTGCTGGTCTTCATCGTCATCTGATGAAGAAGAGCAGGAGGCAGTTGAAACACCACTGTCTACATCTTCAGTGACAACATTGTGAGACTAAAAATAATGTTCCGTTATCATTGCACCCACCACAATGATCAAAAATAATCTATTTAACTACATTTAGAATGAAAGTTCATTTGCTTCCTTGCTTTTCAGGCTGAAGATTCTTGCAAATGTAATGGATGGAAAAATCCAAACCCTCCTCCAACGCCTGCCAGAGTAGACCTTTCTCAGCCCCTTGCTAACCTGACAGATCCTTGTCGCAGTTGTGGCCACACTCTGGGTGCTCATATCTCACATTTACACGATATTCCAGAGGATGAACTCAACAGACTGTTGTGTATGGTGATTGATGTTGAGAACTTATTTATGTGTGTACATAAAGAAGAAGATGCTGATACAAAACAGGTTTACTTCTACTTGTTTAAACTTTTGAGGAAAGGAATTTTGCAAATGTCAAAAGTAATAGTGGAGGGACCTCTTGGTACACCCCCATTTGAGAAGCCAAGCATTGGAAAGGTAAGTTGTGCAAAGCTTCTTTGACAAATGCCGGTTTGAATTTTTCTGCCAATAAATTTTAAAGTACACTAAGTACAGGTGTATGGCAACAGATCTTTTCTACACTTTAGAACAGCCTACCTGATCATTTGTCTTTTTGAAGTACAATCTTAAGACTTATTTATTTTGCCAGTCTGTTTATTAGTCATCTTATTAGTTTGTACTTTATGATGTTTTTACTTTCCTGATTTTTGCTGTATTTAAGTTGCATTTTGTCTACTAGTGGGATCAAAATTGATATACAGTGCCTTAGAACTTTAATTATTATTATTGTTATTGTGTTTTTGTTATTGTAAAGTTAAAGGTGAATATTGTTAAATTTCATACATTTGAATTACAAGTGAAAGATTCAAACAAAAAAAAGATTTGAAGGACCTGCAATAGTCCATTTTACAATTACATGCTCAGTGACCTGGCCTGTGAATGAAAATGAGTCTGGCGGTGACCTTGTCTTGATACAGACAGGGTTTTCCTTTTCAAATGGAGTTGCAGAACTTTGACTTGAGCAAAGCAGGCGGAGATTATGGGTGCAGAAGCGTAAATTGTTACTGAACAACAGCGATTCTTTGGCACACAGCTGCCGGTGAATGAGCCATTCACAGGCAGTGAAAATTGCCGGTCGCCGGCCAAAAGGAAAACCCTGACAGACCTAACTGCTTTTCTCATGTAAATCATGTTGTTCTCATGCTAACTAGCTTACATTTACATGAAAAAGACAGAGTGGCTTGCATCAAAACAAGGTCACCTCTAACCTTGTTTCTACTCATAGGCCATGTAGCTGAACACACTTCTAACTGAAATTGAGCTTAGTATTACAAAACTTAAGCAGTAAGTTGCAAAAGAGAAGAGGATCAGTAGTGTGCTTGACATTGACAGTAATTCACTATTATTGCAAAGGTCATATGTTTGCACACTATCAAAGCATGAATTTTTTACCAGTGTTCTCTATGCTACTGCTTCAGTTATTTCCACATGCATGTAACTTTGAAAATTCTTCTTACATTAAGAACCCAAAAGAGTTACCTTATGATACTAAAGTAACAAATTTAAGTTACATACTTAGTTAAAACTGTTAATCTCCCAGTAGATTTTAAGATTAGTTGCTGTGTAATATTTGTGTTCCTGACTTTGATGTAACATTGACACTAAGGTCATTTTGTGTGGTCAATTCCTGCAAAATGTCAAATGTTTTTAAGGACTACATTAATTATTTCTCTTTACAGGCTGTTCTCAACTTTGTGTTGTACAAGTTTTGGTCACCTTCCCCAAAGAGAGTGGCAGATAATGCACGACTTGGCAAAGATGTTCCTACACTGCCTGAATCATTGGAAACTGGAGACACCGACTGTGAAGAAACAACATTCCCAAGGAGAGGACCTTGCTGCATATAAAGTCAACTACACCAGGTAAGGCCACATGCATGCTAATTAAGCTTTATTGATGGAATAATTGATTGATTGATTGATTGATTGATTGGTTGGTTGATGGATTGATTGATTGATTGATTGATTGATTGATTGATTGATTGGTTGGTTGGTTGGTTGATTGATTGATTGATTGATTGATTGGTTGATTGATTTGTTGGTTTGTGGCTGACTGATTTATCCCATCCAACTAGTTACTTTTAATTATTTAAGCTAAAACTGTAAGAAACCCACTTTCCAAATGTAACAAATGCAGAACATGCTAGGGACTACATTCAGCCTCCTTTTTGGAAAAGATGTGTTTTGTCCAGCATCCTCTCATGTAGACTGCATTACACATTTTTTTTTTCACATAGAGCCAGGGATGGCGCAGTGGTGAGAGCACTCACCTTCCACCAATGTGGCCCAGGTTCAATTCCCAGACTCGGCGTCATATGTGGGTTGAGTTTGTTGTTGGTTCTCTTCTCTGCTCCAAGAGGTTTTTCTCCGGGTTCTCCGGTTTTCCCCTCTCCACAAAAACCAACATTTCCAAATTCTAATTTCATCTGCTTGTAAATCGCATCTGTTCATATACACATGGAAAATGCACTATATAAGTTCTAAATTATTATTATTATTATTGTTATTATTATTATTATTATTATTATAATTATTATCTGTGATATTTTTCTCTTTCTGTCTATAGAGATATACACCCGTATCACACAGAGTTTGATAAGCTATATCATTGCGTCTTGTATATAATTAAGTACCAGTATATAATTATAGCTATGCATTCCTTATAATCAAATGATTTTTACATGTATCTTGGTCTCATCTTACCTATCTTAACATAACAGTGACCAACATGAAAGCTTTCGCTACTTTGGTCACTGTGCACATAACAACAAATCCTCTTTATCTTGGCTATTCTTTTGCTATACATAATTTTCTTTTTTTTTTTAAATTCAATAATTATTCTACTTTGTTAGTATTATCATCTAAATAGTGCATAAATTAACTTGAACTTGAACTTGGGGGATAAAACCTACTGTGCCCTAAAGACACTGGTCAGTTAATCTCTATTGATTGGCTGTTCTACTCAGGCAGAATTGCGGCGATAGATAGTAGATGACATACGTTATGTTTTTCGGGCATTAAGTGTTGCTGAAAACATCTGATGCAGGGATGAAGGGAAGAGCAACAGATTTTCCACTAATGAGTAAACTGTATTCATTTGATTGCAGTTTTTCCTTGACATTTCCAGTCCCACATTCATGAGAGACTTAAAGCAGCTTATTAACCATTACTTTTTATCAATTTTATCAGCATCAACTCAGTTCTCCAGCGTGGTAGATGCTCATCTTATGAAAGAAAAATGATATTTTTCTTTCTTTGTTTGGACAGATGGTTATGCTACTGCCAGGTGCCAGTTTTTTGTGACAGTTTACAGAAGTATGATCCCACAGCCGTGTTTGGAAGAGTGCTTCTCAGGTCAGTTTTCTCTGTGATGAGGAGACAGCTCATGGAGAAGTTCAGAGCAGAGAGAGAGAAAATGCCTCCTGACAAGAGGACCATTGTCTTAACCCACTTTCCCAGGTTGGTATAACTGCTCTCTTTCTCCCTTTCTTCCTTCCATCTGTCTGTCCATCCGTCCGTCCGTCCATCCATCTGACCTTTTTATGTTTCAAATGACATAATCCTGTATATGTTTTGTGTTTGCCAAAGTATATGGTCGTGGCTGTTGTATTGTTATGAAAAGAAGTCTTCAGTACCAGGCATAACAGACCCTAATGCTGTCATTCTGTGGCTAACTGAAAAGTTGTAAGAATCTCTGTAACACCAGCAGTAACAGTTTATATGTTCAATTTTGGTTGACATTTTGATTTGGCCCTATGTTTAGACCTTTAATTATGTTCATGTATAGCATAATCTGGTCACTCAAGCCATCTGGAAATTCTTGTAATGTGAAGATGTGCCTTTGAAATACATGTACAAAATTAATGCAAAAGTTTACATGCTCCATCTAATTGACATATTTCTAATAAACTTGGCCTTTCCTATCAGCTTTGATCCTGAACAGTAGTTAAGAGCCTAATTTGTTCTGTTTTTATTTCAAATTATCTTGCTTTTTTCCCTACATTTAGGTTTCTTTCAATGCTAGAGGAAGAAGTTTATGGTGATAATTCTCCAATTTGGGATGATGACTTTACTGTCCCTCAGTCACTTTCCCTGGGTTCTTCACGACTCACTTCACCTTTAACACCACTGACAGACAAGGGGGATTCCCTTGTGGCTACTGCAAGGTAATGGTGCACTTCGCACTGCATTTTGCCGAGCCGAGCCAAGCAGAGCCGATCTGATCCGATCCGATCTGAAGTATAAAGGGGTATTCCCTGGTAGCTAAGTTCAATTTAGCCATAGTTTTGTATTAAACTCAAGAGTTAATACTAATAGTTTTAAAGGACCTTTATTAATACACTATTTAACACCTCTCTGAAGATTTTGATTTAATGTGATCAAGTTTTGCCAAAGACCCGGCAGGAACGGTACAACAGCTCGAGCCCATTACAGTACAGTAGGTCTTTAACTAAATACCCCTCCCCCATGATCACATGCTGGTGGAGACAGACAATCACATCAGGGACTACATCTCTCTACTCTAGCAGTGCGTAGGTTCTTTAATGTCCCACAGATTAGGAACAAGTGTTATGAGGTGGGACCTTAACCATTTACAGATGTTATTACATGGTCTGGCTGGGGTATGAACCTGCGACCTTCCACGTGGTAGTCTAGTGCTCTACCATGATCATAATGCAAGCATAAATTCTTTTCTTTATTACCAGTATTTTGTGGGAGTAGTGCTGGCCTAACTGTGTTTATTTATTATTTTTATTGATTTATTGATTTTTTGTATTTCCTTTTAGCTCAGCAGTTGGCTCCAGTTTTTCATCAGTATCCTCTGTGCTTCAACTTTCAAGTTCTACTTCACCTACTGAAGGTATAAGAAATTAAATGGCATGCAGTTTTTTCCTTCAAACCATCTAAATTATACCAAGAAGAGAAGAGGTCACTACTCATTCTTACCAAATGAAACATTTCCCAAAAATTTGACAAGTTTTGTAATGATCACATGTTAATATTTCATTATTTTTCCGGAGTACCATAACCCTTCACTTCTTTATTCCTTACACCTGTGACTTAAACCTCATTATGCCGTGAATAAGGTTTCTGCTAGATTCTTCCATCCTTGGGCCTGTACCTGCAGTGAGTCTCTGACATTAATGCAGTGCTCAGGTAAATAAGTGACATAATGTTTTTTTGTTTCAACTTGTTCTTCAGGGCTACATGTTACAATCAAAGTTACTCTCAGTCACAGTAATGTAATACCCCAGACAACCAATTTGTTTTTGCTATCAGTTAACCAAAAGTAAACATGTACTTAGTGAGCATTTTGTGTGCATCTGACAGACATAAGTGGTGAGAAAAGAAGTCTTGATGATGAAGGATCAGCTGGTCCCAGTGTAAAGCAACAGAAATTGGCAGGTACTGGAAAGCACAGAGCATATAAAGAACATGATGTTCAAAAATTTTAAGTTATTGATATGTTATCAAGTTTGTTTAAAGAACGAATGAGTGATTAATTGTGATCGAGTTGACCACCTACTGTAATCTCTGATTTGTCAAAATGAATTGTTCTTAATAAATTAGATCTCCTTTAACCTTGTGTTAACAGATGATTGGAAACCAGTTATGTTCATTTTTTTATTTGATTTCCAGGAGATGTGCCTTTGGAAGTTTTAACTCAGATAGTTGCAAACATATCTGACCCTTCGGCAATGTTAGGACCAGAAGTATGATGTGTTTTCTTTTTTAAAATAACTTCTGTGCTGATTCCCACTACTTAATTTCACTGCATTTCGTGTTCTGAATCATTGACTCTTGTTTCAGGGAGGGTTGTATCCCGGCACTCATAGCGCTAGAGATGAAGCAGCTCGCTGTGAGGAAAGAAGAGGCGTGATAGAATTTCATGTTGTTGGGAACTCATTCAACAAGCAGCCTTCAAGGCAAACTCTTCTGTGGCTGGTTGGATTACAGAATGTGTTTTCATATCAGCTCCCAAGAATGCCAAAAGAGTACATTTCAAGACTTGTATTTGATCCGTAAGTACCATGGTTGAGATTATTGATCAACATTTTAACATTCTTATAACCTGCTGTAATACGAGAGCCTTGGTGTGTATGTTTTGTTTTATAATAATAAATAAGAATAATAATAATAATAAAAATAATAATAATAATAATAATAATAATAATAATAATGTTAACTGAAGGCAGTTGGGGTGACAACAAAGATAGAGCTCCTACAGAAGGCAATGTTACTTGGAACAGCAAGACTACTAAGAAAAGTATTCGAGGCCTGAGGCTGATAGGTTGTAGCTTGCCCTCGAGCACATAAACAGTGCCAGCAAAACGACCAAGCTGAGAGATGTTTGAACAATAATAATAATAATAATAATAATAACAATATTTTATTTTTTTAATAAAGATAATAATAATCTTTATTAATAACAATAAAAATAATACCTATTTACATCTCACTGAGACATTGGGGGAAGGTGAGCACTCTCACTGCTGCACATTTATGCTAATTGGGGCACTTACCCTGTAAACAAGTTGCAATTTTCATGACTATTTACAAGATAAAAATTTTAAAACGACGACTGTTTACAAGTTAAAGCCTAACTATAAGAATAAAGCTCAACAAAACTAAAAATAATGGCCGTGATAATTAAATTGTTAAATAAATTAAGAAGATAAAGAATCCTTTGCTTTGAAATGACGCAAAAGTGGTTAAAAGTTATCTTATGGTAAGTGTGTCATTTTGAAGGTTTTGATTGTAGTTTTCTGATTTTCAGGAAACACAAAACTTTAGCCCTTGTAAAGGACAACAAACCCATTGGTGGAATTTGTTTCCGCATGTTCCCCACCCAGAACTTTACGGAAATTGTATTCTGTGCTGTAACCTCCAATGAACAAGTCAAGGTAAAGATGGCTTCCCGTTTAGCCTTCTGTTACTACAGTTCTCTTTTGGTCTTCAGCATATTCCTAAGTACACGTGCTTCAATTAATGCTTAGTAGATGCAAGTGTTTTGTTTTTGCAAACAAAACATATCTTGTTAACTTTATGAAACCACAAGGCCTTAATTCTGAACAAAGAATTTTTCAGTGCCAAAAAATTACTTGCCATTAAAAAAATAATTGAAATTTGAGAAACTTGCACCATAACGTACTATTAATATAGGTTGTATTTTTTTCATGAGTAAATTTGAGTTAAAGTTTAGTGAAATTCTCCCAACTGGTTCTGTGACAATGTGTCCAGAATAGTTAAGAGGAATTTCTGTGTTGACATTTCAGGGATATGGTACACATCTAATGAACCACCTGAAGGATTATCATGTCAAGCACTCAGTTCTGAATTTTCTCACTTACGCTGATGAATATGCGATTGGTTACTTTAAGAAGCAGGTAAATTCGATGCCAGTGTTTTTTCTTACGTTTGAGTCAGATTGGGTTATTGGTTTCAATAAATAATTTTAGTATTGATGATGATGATGATGATGAGGTTTTTATGGCACTTTAAAGAAATCTCAATCACATTGCGCTTACAATATTAACCTACATCTAAGATGAACTATATACAATAAATATTTCTAAAACGAAAAGTTTTCAAACGATGCTTAAAAATGGAGACAAAAGGAATATTTTAGTGTGATTGGGTAAACTGTTCCAAATTTTCGGTGCATAATAAGAAAAAGGGCGGTGTCCGTAAGTCACAGTATTAACAACGGAATTAATATAATAAAGTTAAGACTTTCACTTAAAGCGCGCTGGATTCACCAAATGGCAAAACCGCGTTCCTTCACGCTAAGAATCTGAAGAAAAAAGTACGACTGCACGAAGTCTCTTCCAATGTTCCACCACCAACCAGCGTTGAATATTGCAAAAACAGTGACGTCAGTTTTGATCATAGTCTCCTTCGCAGCCGTTATTAGGGTTGTCACGCAACGCTCCTCCCCACTAACCGCTGCTCACTCGAGCTCTGCATTCCTTTCCCTCTGTTACCGAGAACCAATAAAATGCATGTAATTCTTGGCAGCTGCGCCAATCATAT
>JAEMWC010000406.1:667500-670000 GCA_016490735.1 Pachyseris speciosa
ACTCAAGAATCCAATACACGGAATTCTCCACCATTATCCGAAAACAAAAAGAGGTAAGCAGCTTTCATCTATAACTTTTTTCGCTCGTGGACGGTTAGAATAATGGAATAAGAGGGGAATAACGGTTAAATGGAATTCTTATTGTTGTGACAACAGTAGTAAACTCACTCATTACGCTTGATTTCCAGCTGCCTACTTGTTTCAAGCCGAAACATATTGTAAACGAGTTTTAATAGAGTTCTAATCAAAGTGGCTATGAGCCACTGAACTCGGAAAATGAATTATAAACCGTTCGCGGGTATATGGTTTTGATACCTTTGTTAGGCCTCGGGGGATACTCTCTTATATGGTCTATATAGGTATGTGAGGCCCCAAAGGGAATGGTGTTTTAGCCGTTTTGGTCCGAAATAGGGTATCGATTTTGACCATTTTGGTCTGAAATAGGGTATGGTTTGTGCACTCTAGTCTTGAATTGGGTATGTTCTTTTTAGAGGAAGCTACTTCTTCATCGTTCAGTTTTGTATCCTACTTAAAAAAAGCATATAAACATTGGTCTGAACTAGAGAACTGATTATAAGGCAGGTCTGAAATTTTTGGTCAGGTCTGAAATAGGGTAGGGAAAATCGCAGAGTTTGGTCTGAAATAGGGCAAGGGTTTCAGGAAGCGGGCCGCACACCCCCACCCAATTCTTCGGGAGTACCGCCCCGGGGAAATAGGAATCGTTATTGGAAGCTCCAAAAGACAAGCGTGACACTTGCGTTAACTACATTTTACGCAGGGTTAAGTGTAGTAGCCATCTTCAAAACATGCTATCTGTAACGTTCATCCCAGAAAAAAATTATCCAAAGCAAGTTCCTCCTCTTCCGTATATCTGTAGTTAGCAATGTGTAGAATTTTGATGAAGTTTGTTTTTTCATTTGGCAGTTTTCATGACCTTAATTTTAGTTCCCATCGTTTCGCCGTTGGAGTTTTAGTTTATTTCATATGCGGAATATATGCCAAGCGTTATGCACTGGTCAGCAGATTCACAACATGTTTGACAGGAAGCGAAGGAGCGAAGGATCAGATGAACTCAGCCTTACACCAGCAATTCGGAAATGGCATGGCCATTTCGAGTTTAAAAAAATGTGAGCACGATAAACATCTGGCTATGTTTATTTGTGTTTGGCATACAACTTTTTACCGAATTGCACCAATAGCTTTTCCCCTCATACTTATTTCCCGCTTGTTTCTCTCTTTTGCTTGAATGTTGGATCTTTTGTTCACGAAAATCGCGTAACTTAAATCTGTTGTAGATTGTGAAGAAACTGATGGAGAAAAAACAGGGTGAAATTCGTAAAGTTTATCCCGGACTCAAGTGTTTTCAGGAAGGAGTCAGACAAATTCCCGTAGAGAGTATTCCTGGAATACGTAAGTGTACCTCAAATGTCTTGCCACAAAAAATAGGGAGCTTAAGCAACGAGGACGGCAACGGCAACGAGAACGTCACATGAGCAAAAACAATCGCTCTGCACGTGCGTTTTACATTTTGGTACATTTCTTTGCCGTTGTCTGCAAAACAACAACGTGAAATGACCAAATCTTATGTTTTCTTGAGAACCTAAACCCTTGACAGCAAAATTTCTTTCAGTTTTTTTAATGATAGTTGATGATAGTCGATGATAGTTGATGATAGTTTTAACTATCACGCGCGTTTGAACACAAACTATCATGCACTATCATCGACTATCATGAACTATCATTCACTTTGAACCTGCTCAAAAATCTCATGATAGTCGATGATAGTTTTCGCCGTTTGACCGCACGCATGATAGTTGATGATAGTTGATGATAGTTTTGGACTTTTCAGCTATCGTCGACAATCATGCGCCGTTTGAACGGGGCTTTAGTTTGTACGCCGTTCATGGTAATTTCGTTATTGGAGAATTCGCCATCATTTTCCAAGTTAAACAAATTGGAATAGTCGTGAAAGAGTTACAAAAGCGAGAAGTTGCATTTTGAAATAACGTTTTCGTTGCCGTTGCCGTCGTCGATGTTTAAGCTCCCTAATATCCCGCACGACGAACGCAACGAACCTCACCGAACAGCTGTCCGGAACAACGATACAACGAACATACCGAACGAATCCAGCCGGTGATACAGAACCTTCTGTTTCAGTTCGTTCCCCAGTTCGTTCCTACTTCCCGCTTCCTATAGACCCTATTAAAAAATGGCTGCCTTTAGATTGTTCTTTTGTTCGTATTCAAAATAGCCTCACTAACCTCGTTCGGGATAACAAATTCTTTAAAATTTTGATCTCAAAAGCGAGGTTAGTGAGGTTATTTCGAATAAGAACAAAAGAATAATTCAAAGGCAGCCATTTTTGCATTGGGTCTATTAGCTGTCTTCAAACGTAGCAACACAGTGAATCTACGGAACGTCTAACCGATCAAACAACGAACCTCTGGATGCGTACTGGGCAACATGGGCACGGAGGCCATATTGGTAGAGACATAACCCC
>JAEMWC010000406.1:675000-680000 GCA_016490735.1 Pachyseris speciosa
GGCCCACAAGTTGTTGAATGCTTCATTAGGTTATTGTCCACTCTTCGCACACTTACTAACAACCGAAGAGCATTTCAGGAAGTGTTTTTTTTGTTTCTTTTTAAGGAAAACGTGCTTGTCTGCAACGCATAGAGATAAACTTATTATTTATCTCGTGCAATTAAAAAAGAAAAAGCCAAAAGTTGTCGACATTAGCATTAACGGAAACCCGCACTGAATCTATGAAAAGAGGGTTACCCCCACACATGGCTAGTATGGAAATAAATGGAACTCAAAACGGTTTTGTGGGTGATATTGTGCCTTAGAAAATGACATAAAGCGGTAACAAATATGATTTGTTTTCCCTTCACAAGTTAGCTAACGTCTTTATCATGGTACATTTCAAGTGTGAATGAAGGAAGCAGGCATAATGTTAGCAAAGAACGGGGTTATTTGTCGTTTCATAGCCATTTTAATTGCTGTGTATTTTATTCTTTTTTCTCCGCAGATCTGCGTACCATGACTGAAAGATTAAAAACTGGTTATTTCAGTTCTAAGAAGCTGTTTATTGCAGATATGATGAGAATTTTTACAAACTGCCGCACGTACAATGCCCCAGACACCGAGTACTACAAATGCGCCAACACTGTTGAACGATTCTTCCTCAGCAAGATCAAGGAACTTAGAAAGGCTTGAACTCGGCGAACCTGTCAAATATAGCTCATATTTGTTATTACCAGCTGCCCCATATTGCTGCAAGGCAAAAACCAACGCAGTGTGTATATAAACATTTATTTAAATGAGAATAATAACGAAACCACGTTTTTGTGTTCTGCATTGTTGTGTACTGAGCGAATTCGTGCTATCCTTGGTGCTGGTAAATATTTAAAGACCTTGGCAACAGACCAGCAATCATTGTGGACTGATTTCCTGTCGCATATTGAAGCAGTAACCGGAAGTTGATTGTCGCGGCATAAACGGTTTCTAAATTACGTTTCTGCCGATTGCCGGGCTAATCAAAGCTCAAGCAATGTATACAGAAAATATCAAACAGAAAAAAGAGTGTATTAGGTCGGCAAAACAACCGTACGTGACAACAACCGTACATGGGAAGAACTGTACAGAAACCGGAAGTTGATTGTCGTGGCATAAATAATGAACAATGAAAACGTAAAGCTCGTAGGATGTGGCTGGAGTGACAAGGATACTTCACAAATTAATGTGATCAAGTAAGCTGAAGCCACTCAAAAGGCACTAAGGCCACAAGGTAGCGGGCATTACCCCTTAAATCTACCAAAGCAAAGATTGAGCCCAAGCATTAGCAGCCATGGACAGCTGTTTCGGCCTTGTTAGGCCTCATCAGCATGGCATAGCTAATGCTCAGGCTCAAGTACCCACATATCAATAAAACAAGCAATGAAAACGTAAAGTGGCGTAGTGGCTTCAGCTTACTTGATCACATTAATTTGTGAAGTATCCTTGGCACTCCAGCCACATCCCAGAAGCTTTACGTTTTCATTGCTTGTTTTATTGATATGTGGGTACTTGAGCCTGAGCATTAGCTATGCCATGCTGATGAGGCCTAACAAGGCCGAAACAGCTGTCCATGGCTACTAATGCTTAGGCTCAATCTTTGCTTTGGTAGATTTAAGGGGTAATGCCCGCTACCTTGTGGCCTTAGTGCCTTTTGAGTGGCTTCAGCTCACTTGATCACATTAATTTTTGAAGTATATCCCGCATAAATAATGACACGTTTTTACCAAATTTATTCCGAACCTGAACCCACTCGATGATTATCAGCACAAAAGATCGCGTGCTCAGCTGTATCAGATGGTAACAATGCTTTAGAAGCAACATGTCGCAAGCCATGCTTTTAACCGCCTTTTTCTTCTGCGCTTTGAAGGGGAAGCCGCGGATAGAAGAATTTGTAAGGAATTTATACTCTCTACTTGCGAAATAGCGTTGAAAACTAAAAATGAAATGTCGTTGTCAGTGGGTGTACATGCTCTTGTGAATACTTTATGACGCTACTGAAGGAAAATTAAAAGAGAGTTTAGAGTAGAAACCGTTTAGTATTCCTTCGGAGAATAGTTTCTCGCTCGGCTGGGCAAGTTGAAAGGGGTGGCTGTGCACGCCATGGCTGGCTTCCGGCCGTCACCGGAAGTAACACTCTCAATTACCCACAAATCTCAGCGGTGCATTTGGCCGAGGAAAACAAAACAGAAGAGTTGAAGCTACAGCTCTGCCAAGGCTGATTCTTATGAACACCGTGAATATCTGCGAAATTCATGTGTTCTAATCATAACAGTCATACGAACTATAACCACTCACACTCCAGGGTAAATTCGAGAAGCCGATTTGAGGTAAGGGTTCGAATTTTTCAGGCGAAGGTTCTGTTCAACGCTAATGGAGCGACGACTTATTCAAACAATAGCCAACTATTGGTTTTCTTCTCTCGGTGCTTGCAAAATTCACGCATCGTTGTTGCAGTGGGTTAAATTACTGACATATTTTTATCCTCTATTGAATCCTCCCTATTGAATCGGTTTGTTTTTGTCAGTTTCTCGTTTGCTTTCTATGTCATGAGTTTCGTGTCTAGCGCATTTCCTGACTTGCCTAATGTTTTTCTCGAAGAAAGCTAAGCTGTTTTGCTATTTTAATGTTTTGTTTTGTTTTGTGGACGAGGCCGTCGCTTTAGATGCAACGGGTGAATTAAACAACATTTAGTAACCCTCTTCGCTTTGACAGTAAAATTCCATGCGCATGTAAGCTTAGATACAGTAAGTATATGTAAATCCCTTTCGTCTTGAAGTTGTCATGATGTATGTATGCTAGCTGTAAATGTGAGGTTTAGACTGGGCTGCTACAATACATAATTTTCTTGGTTGATCTCATTATTTGCCCCTTTCGACCCAGTTTAGAACTTATATTGGAATTTTCGCATCGTCAAAGAAAGGTAGCCTTATTCTGAGGAGACATTTTAAGCCAATATAGGCTGTCTTCGACCGTCTTGGACCTTAGCTACTGAACGATGTTTTATTTGGTATAATTTGGCGCATTTCCTGGAGCTCCAAGAAATATTTTTTTCTTTATATCGTTATTGTGTCTGAATTAAGTTCTCATTCTTTTAAAAATCGAAAAAGTGGCCCAGATGTGGTAGGAATTTTAAGAGGAGAGTTTTGTTTTGAAAAATTCACACGATCGCTTTCATGCATGTTTACATCACGGATTTTTGAAATTACGTGCGTGAAAAATATCGCACCCAGTAGTGCAAAGCTGCAAGACATATGAAACTGTTAAGACAAAATCCTCAAGAGTAAGGTTATGTGAGGAAGTGTCCAATTTATTTTCCTCAAACGCGAATTTAAACGAGTGTTTTTCCGTGAACTAACACGGTACATTTTAAGGGTTCGCCAGAACCAGTTTCTAGATAACAGCTCGAATTAAGCATACCTTCTTTAGGCAAGATGGCCTGTCGAGGGAGCTGTCATAAATGGCGACATGTTTTGGCAACTACACTGAAATAGCTTCTTAATACTGTATTTCCATTCCACTTTTCAGCTATACAATTTCAATACAAATGAAGACCAAGCTTTAATAAACAAGAAACTTCCAAAGGAACTTATTTTGAGGTAAGCCTTGATTTAAAGGCTTATATAATTTTATCAAACTATTGCGCGAACCAGTACAGGGAAGTTCCTAAAATTACAGTACTATTTCAAGGATAGTTTGGCTGTGAGGGGACAATGATAATGTTAGGGATGCAAAGCCCCTCACTTCCATGCATTGAGCGTTTCGATATTGACACCAAAGGTGGGTTTTATGTTCCCAACAGCTGACCAGAATAAATGCCTTGTGAATTTACATACTGCTGGCTAAATATGCAACATTGTACAGTGTCAAATCTGTCAAATGGATTTTGGGTAAACATGCTGGACAACTCTAAAACTGTGCATGCCTTAACACTGGCAGATTAATTTTTTCTGAAAATTGTATATTCTAAATTAGAATTATTGCACTGTGTGAATCATAATTACATATAATTTACATATACTGTAATTTTAACTTAAGTACCTTACACTTTTTAGCAGAATATGTATACAAACAGCCACCTCTCTACAACAGCCTTTTGCTTTTTGTCCTGGTAGACAATCAAAATATTTGCTCTTGTTTTGACCTCCCTGCAACAGCCGCCTCTTTTATACAATGGCAACGACCACTTAAGCACTTACTTTCTAGCTGCCAAATAACCTCTTTACAATGGCGGTTTAATCAATCACTGACAAACAAAAGTACTTGCAGTTCCTTACCAGCTTTGTTTTGTTATTACTTTTGCTCTGAACATTTGATCCTGTTTCAGTAATATATTTTGATTGTGTTACTTATTCATATGTTATAACAGGCATTTTTAAAAATAAAAATTTTGTACCCATTCCAAGAAAAATTGGTGTTGTATTACACCCCTACAGGTCTCCCCATAATGACCATATCTATACAACAGCCATGTACCTCTCTCTCCAAGGTGCTGTTGTGGAGAGGTACTGTAATCAGGGGGGGGGGGGGGGGGACTCCCAGAAAAATTGGGTGGTGGTGTGCAGCCCACTTCCTGAAACCCTTACCCTATTTCAGACCAAAATCTGCAATTTTCCCTACTCTATTTCAGCCCTGACCAAAAATTTGATACCCCATTTCAGACCTATTTTAGAACTATTTCATTTACATGGTTGGTGTAAACATAATTAATTTTGAGAAGGGCTTTTGTTGATGCTCTTATCGCCTAATGATGAAGAAGCTGCTTCTTCTAAAGAGCATACCCTGTTCAAGACTAGAGTGCACAAACAATATCCTATTTCAGACCAAAATGGTCAAAGTTGATACCTGCCTATTTCAGACCAAAATGGCTAGAAAACCATACCCTTTGGGTTTTTATTTGGTCCATACACAGTTTTGTGATAATCCAGCCTACTATGGGTTACATATGTTTAACCTGAAAGAAAATCCAGAAATATGGAAAAGCTAAA